>JASDQU011245100.1:0-26073 GCA_032191745.1 Picea mariana
GTTACCCTGGTTACAAACCAGGGGCCCTAGAGATATATCTAGGGTCTTTATCAATTTGGTCCCAAACCACATACCCCAGGAGTGCACTGGGGGCCCTAGATCTGTCTAGGGTCTTAGCCATCCTCCAGGAGAATGGCTCTCGCTGCTGCATATAAATTTAACAGGCACCCTCATAGTTCCTCAAAAATCTACAAGAGAGAATAATGAAGGATGTGTGGGTGATGTAAATGATGAAGACCCCCTCGACATCAGTTGGAGATAGCGCATATAATTACACTTGTTCCCAAGAGGAAAAGGAGCACAAGTGAAAAGAACACTCAAGACCATGGGGAGTTGGAAGTGAATGTAGCAGACATGGAAGTTGATGATGATGATCAAGTGGCTGCTTGCACAACAATACAGATGGTTGAAAGTAAACTTATTGTAGAGGAGTTAGCCTGGGATAGGCCAACTATTTTTGAGGAAGAGTCTGTGACATTACACCATTGCTAAGTATGATAAAGAGGCCATGAAGTTGTAGATTGAGATAGTCAATTTGAAGGACAAGAAGGTCACATGAAAATATAGTTTTGAGATCGAGGTTAAATGTTTGAGACCTTTAGGGGTTTTTAGATTCCATCAAGCGATGCATTGGTTCACTCGATAATTGGACAAGAGTTGGAAAATGCTTAAGTTAAAGAAAAGAATAAATGAGCTTGAAGTTGCTCTAAGTCGTAGGCCATTATTTGTGGAGCCTTTGTCATGATGACCCCAGACAAATTTCTTGAAGAAGCATCCAGATTGAACTTAAATGTCAAGAAAGCTGTTAAATTATTGATGGGCATTAAGAAGTATGTGGCCAAAAACATAAACAACAGATTTAGCATAATTTTGGAAGCTTGGGAGATTGCATAAATATCTGCATAAATATTTACAAAATGATGAGCATTTTTACAAGAACGCGGTGAGTACTTTTGTGGCAAGAGTATCGAGTGTAGATGAGCTTACAAGGAAGAAGCAGGACTTTCCTTCCAAGAATAGATTAAAGCAAATACAGTCTGGTTGGCTTGGGAGGATAGATACCCTCCGACAATTGATAGCCACCTCTTCTTGAAGGAAGGAAGAGTACATTGTTTCTAATATTTATTGATATAGTGAAGGAACTTGAGGGCCCGTCCCTAATAAGGGACTCAATACTGTTGACCAAAGACGAAATGGAAGTGGAGCTAAGCACACTCACAATTGCATGGGGAACTGAGTTTGACGAGCTCACGAGGATGAAATTAGATGTTGGCTGGTCAGTTTTGTAAATGAAAATGGAGATCAAATGGTTATCACACAACAACAATGCTCAGAGTTGAAAGGAATTGAGGACAAATTATTTGCGTTTAGGGTTAAACATGACATAACGATAGTATTGTTATGGGAATATATTGAAGAATGGCTCAAGGGTGCGTTGGAAGCAATAATTAGCCCATCCTGATCTTCAAGATTCAAGAAATGGTTACGTCAGTTGGGGTTGTTGTGTGAGTTGCTTATTTAAGAAATCTCATCAAACGAGAAGACATCTTTCATCCACCATTCACTACTTTCATTTTTGTAAGTATAGGTTTTGAAGCATTTCCCTTGGTCTTTCTTCTTTCTCAGTCTGTGATCTTCTAGCCTTGTCATCCGATCTTTTCATGTTGGGCCGATCCCTAACTATCTCCCTTTTGTCTTCCAGGTTTCCTCTGCTTATTATATGGTTCACGAGAGCCCCATCCCAATTCGAAAGTGTGAAGCATTTCGATACTTTCTCATTTGAGTATCACGAATATTATGTAGTGCTAATTTGCACACATTATATTTGATCTTGGACAATGAATTTGTTTTTATTAGTTTATCAAAATTCCACGAAGAGCTATTCCGGAGCTGATGACTTTTGTGATTTCTAACTTTTATTAAAACGTGAAATCTCGAGTATGTGTCTCCTTTACATCCTTATGATATGAATGGTATAAATCATTTAAAGCTCTTTGGAAAGGACCATTTATGCTGCTCAATGTTCTGTGTGTCTTGTTTCAAATGCTTACCTTCTACTTGCTGTAGTATAGGAAATGGTTATGGTGGAATGGACAAACTATCTTGTTTTTCTTTTGTTAAATTGCTACTGTAATCTGTTATCTCTATTTATCTTGCTGCTTGGCCCACTCTCAGGGGTTACTGTTTGATAAATGAAAAATCTGTTATCTAGAACCATAATATAAGTTGTCATTTGAGTGAGAAAAAGAGGAGCAACACTTAAAAACGTAGAGGGTATCTCCATTTCCACGAGAATATCCTATGAGGTTGAATCTTACCCTTAAAACAAGTTTTGAGATCAACATCTATTTGAGGGTCAACTCCTAAACTTGTACTTTTTCCATTGCCTATCTTCCAAACCATCCAGTTCCTTAATAGGGGAAAGGCCAAGACCAATGCTTTCCACATAGTTGAAGCATTCGAGAAGTTTTTGTTTCTTTGCCTTATTCACTCTTCTATCGACAAAGGGTTGATTTTGATAACCTACTATCATTGACCATTAGACTTGATCAATCTCCATAGTCTCATTGTTGCAGAGGCTTGTCCAAAGTGGTGGATATTTTTTAAACCCCAACTTCCTAGGGCTTTTGGTTTTGTAATTCTTGTCCATTTTACTAAGGGCATTCCTGATTCCTTGCTTATCTTCCATAAAAATTGAAACATTTCCTTATGATTTTCTCAATTATGCCAGTTGGAATATATGCAAGAGAGTAGCTAATACACAGGGGTAACCTCCAACACTGATTTTGTAAGAGTTAACGGACCCCCCTAGATAACCAGTATGAACACCATCTAGAGACACTTTCTATTTTTTTCATACAACTAGGTACAGTCACTTGAGCCATATCCATTGTCTTTTAGAGTGAATCCCAAATATTTGATCCCTTGTCTAAAATTGTTACTTGATAAGGTAAAAGTTGAACCATTGTGCTTTTCTCTCTATCATTCAGTCCATCAATGAAATTGAATATTCTTACATGTTTACTTCCATACCTATGGTTTGACAACACCAAAAAGGGATTTGATATACCTTGCCTCCCAAATTGAACCATCTATGAATAGTAGAACATCAACTATAAACAACATATGAGAAAGAGAGATTCCTATCCAATTTAACTCCTTAAAATTTTCCATTTTTCTTGAAGGCTTCAATTATCCTACTTAGTTCTTCGCCTACCAACAAAAACAACTAGGGGGAAGTAGACACCCTTGTTTGAGACTTTTCTGGGATTTGAAAAACTTTGAAGTAGATTTATTCACAAGAACAACAAAAGAGGAGGAGCTTGAACATCCTTCTCTTCAGTTGATAAAAGGGAAGTAAAAACCAGTACATATTAAAATTAATCCAAGGAAAAGCCAACTAACCCTATCAAATGCCTTTGACAGATCGAGCTTTATAACCATTGAAGGGATCTATTTTGTTTTGAATCTTTGATTGAGTGTAATCCCTCTTGGGCTACTCCCATCGCATCTTGAATTTCCTTGTTACGTAGAAACCTCAATTGTTCCATAAAAATTGAATTTCAGAGGATTGGGCCGAGTGTTTGAGCTATTACTACGTGATTATCCTATATATTGAATTAGAAAGAGAAATGGGACATAAGTAATCAAAGGACCTAGGATTGTCCTTTTTAGGAATAAGAGATCTAAAAGTTGCATTGAAGGATCCTAATAAATTAATCGATTCTCTTTATTCTTTTAAAATGGCTAGTATATCCTCCTCCAACCGCTCATATAGCCCTTGAAAGAATTCCGTTGACCAACCGTTTGGTCCTGAACTTTTATCCGTTTGAAAAGAAAAGACTATTGCTTTAATTCCTCTTTTGACAATTCTGTTGAAATATTGTAACCGCAAAGAGTATTCTATTTATTATTGAGTTATTATTCATTTGATCAATCCCCTTTTGTGGATTGATCATGGTAGGCTTTGTACTTGACCAAATCCCCTTATGTGGATTGGTCAAACCCTAAATATATTATGCAAATTGAGAAGTCGGCCCCCAGGCCTAATTAAAGTGGGTTTAACCACTAAGAAGACAAGCCGACCCTGCCCAGTGAAGAGATACCTTTCCAACGCCTACCAGCTTGTATAAATAAAGGAAGCCAATGCCTCATTATCTCACTCACTCATTTGCTCAACAAGTGCGCAAGTTTGGTAGCTGCAGTTGGGAGAAGAGGGAAGAGAGAGGCACATTGCTTAGTGTTGGATATTCTCTAGTGTTTTGGTTTATTGTCTTGGCATTGTATTGACTATTTATATTAAGGAATTTTTTGCTGGGTTTTCTCCCCCATGAGGGTTTCCTAGGATAAATGCTGTGTATCTTGTGATTGTGTTTCTCTCAGTGATCCTACCTATGCTATTGTTATCTAGTAAATTAAAAAGAAGCCTAATAATAGCTCAAAACTTAACATGGTATCAGAGCTAAGCCGAAGAGAACACCTTTCGCTGGATAAGCAAAAACGTCACTGTTGCTGTACAAGAAAACTAGGGTTTTCTATTGAAGAGGAATTTCAGCCTAAAACTCATTAAGGAAGTGCGCCCTAGCCTAGTGAACTCTTTGGCATCCTCCGCGCACTTTTTCAGTGGACAAAACTCCCGGAAAGTGAAACCCTAGTTTTCACTGGTACCAGTAAACCAGGAAACCAGAACCAATACAAGAAGTACTAGTCCAGAATTCCGCAGGCCCAGTTTGAAGGGGAAAAATTTGGATTTTCTGAAATTTGACTGCACCAGGCTACTCGCCTCAGCCAAGCGCACCTCGTGATAAGTTTAGATTTAAATTCTGAGCATTTTCATTTTTTGGTCATTTTCCCAGCTCCAGGTCAAGATGTCTGCAAGCACTAAGCTTGTTGACAATCTAGAAGGTGTGGATAACTTTCGTGCCTGGAAGTATAGGATTGCACTCATTCTCATTCTTGAAGAGAATGACCTAGCAAGATTCATTAAAGAAGATGTACCAGAACCTATCGATGCTGCAGCTGAAGCAAAACACCAAAAGGACACGGTTAGGGCCAAAAGAATCATTGCAGACTCTATTAAAGATCACTTGATTCCTCAAGTGGCTTCAAAGAAAACTCTAAAAGAAAAGTTTGATGCCCTAACCAGAATGTATGAAGGAAAGAACATCAACTGGAAGATGAATCTAAGAACTCAACTCAAAAGTACAAGTATGT
Organism: Picea mariana; assembly: GCA_032191745.1. Classification (NCBI taxonomy): domain Eukaryota; kingdom Viridiplantae; phylum Streptophyta; class Pinopsida; order Pinales; family Pinaceae; genus Picea; species Picea mariana. Next base: position 5,215 of record JASDQU011245100.1, read on the forward strand.
AGAAAGGAGAAACAATTCATGAATATTTCTCTAGAATATCACAATTCAAGGAACAATTAGAAGCAATTGGTGATACCCTAGATGAAGGTGAACTCATAATGGCAACTCTTAATGGTCTCACAAGAGTTCATCCAAACCATTTGTGCCAGAAAGGAGGAACTACATTTTGACAGTCTATGGGAAGAATGTATTCAAGAAGAAGCAAGAGTAGCTAACCAAGAAGCAGTACTATCAAGAGATGAAGATGAAGCCCTAGCTGCTCATACTAAAGGAGGAAGAAAAAGGTCTTACTTCCAGAAGGAAACTCATCAACATAAGGAATCTCACTCCCCAAATAAATTCATCCATAAAGAATCTCACCCTCCAAGGAGATTCCAGAAGTTTTAGAAAGGTCAAAGAAGAGAAAAGGATTTCTCATCCTACCAATGTTACCATTGTGACAAGATGGGACATATTGCTAAGAATTGTCCCAGCTAGAAGAGAAGAATACAAGAAGAGAAATAGAAGGCACCATGCCCATACAGTTGAAGATGAAGAGTCACCCACAAAGATGATAAAAGAACAGATTGAAGATTATGTCTTAATCTTTGCCCTCTTAGGATCAGTGTCACCTGGTGAGGATACTTGGCTCATAGATAGTGGTGCTTCCAAGCACATGACAGGTCAAAGAGACATTCTCTCATGTCTTATAGAAAGAACTTTCCCCAGAAAGTTACACTTGGAGATGATTACCAGTACCCTATCAAAGGAGTAGGAGAGTCAAATTACAAACTTGATTCAGGGACCCCAATGAAGATGAAGGATGTACTATATGTACCAAGAGAAGGTGGCTTGTATAAGCTAAAAGGTCACTCAAAAGCAGCCTTGACTCATTCCATTGAGAATCCATGTGAACTTTGGCATAGAAGACTAGCTCACATCAACTACAAGGCATTGCCATATGTAAGCAAGGCAGTCACAGGTCTACAAGAATTCAAGGTTGATCATGAAGGTGTGTGCAATGGATGTGCACAAGGAAAGAACATCAAGAACCCTTTTCCAAAGAGCGACAATAAAGCAGGAGTCTTAGAGCTCATCCACTCAGATGTATGTGGCCCAATGCCATCAACCTCCATTAGTGGGTATGTATACTATGTATCATTTATTGATGACTATTCTAGCAAAACCTGGGTTTACTTTTTGAAATCAAAAGATGAAGTGTTTGGTAAATTCAAGGAATTCAAAGCCTTGATAGAGAATCTCTCTGAAAGAAAGATCAAGATACTCAGGTCAGATAATGGAGGAGAATACACCTCAAAAGAATTTGTAAACTTTTGTAAAGATGTCAGGATCAAGAGGGAGCTCACCACTCCCTACAATCCTCAACAAAATGGTGCAGTAGAAAGAAAGAACATAACTATAATGGAAGCAGTGAAGACTATGATCCACGATCAAGATCTTCCAATGCACTTATGGGCAGAAGTAGCAAGAACAACAGTGTATGTGCAGAACAAATTATCCCATATTGCACTTGGGTTCAAAACCCCCGAAGAGTTGTTCTCTGGAAAGAAGCCAGAAGTAAGCAATCTCAAAATATTTGGTTGTCCAGTGTTTGTACACATTCCGAAAGAGAAGAAAACCAAGCTGGACCCTTCAGGAAAGAAGGGAATATTTGTTGGATACTGTGAGGTCTCCAAGGCCTTCAGAATTTATATACCAGGTTACCATCATATTGAGATTAGCAGAGATGTAACCTTTGATGAAAAGATGCAACACTCAAGAAATCAAGAAGATGCCAGCTTGAAGAAGTATATGAAGAACCTGTAGCTCCCAGAGTTGTAGAACCACTGAGGAAAGTCACAACTTCCCCTGATGAGGAGATTCCAAAAGATCATGACATAATAGAATCTCAAGAACCTCCCTAGATGACGATCTCCCACAAGAGAAAGCCAACCTGGGCAAGGGAACTTATTCAAGATGGAGAGAAGTATGGTGCCCTCGAAGGAACCATGAGACAAGTTAAGAAACCCAAGCCATTCTCCAGTTATATGGCTTTGATGTGTAATCTCTTAGAGAAGGAGCCTACTTGCCTTGAAGAATCCATTCAGGAGAAAGAATGGGCAGATGCCATGACAGAAGAATACTAATCCATTATAAAGAATGATGTATGGGAAATAGTTCCCAGACCGAAGAGCAAGGATGTGGTATCTTCCAAATGGCTATACAAAATAAAACATGCTGCTGATGGAAGTATTGAGAAATATAAAGCAAGATTTGTAGCTCGTGGCTTTTCTCAAAAGGAAGGCATTGAGTATGAAGAGACGTTTGCTCTTGGATAAAGTATGGGGAGATGGTCTGGTAATAAAGGTTTGGTGCGGTCTTCCTCACTCTCCTATTGTCACGTGAGAAAACCTCAGAAATAGATATAGCCTATGGTTGTAATGGATGTGGTGATAAACACCGATAAACACTGGGAAATGTGTACGGTAAGGATTTCTATTTGAGCATGATCGTTCTCTACAAATCTCTGGTCTCGGAAAACGTTTTTTCGTGGACGATAAAACACCTTGTAGCCAGATACGCTTCATTTAGAACCATCATAGCCCTTGCAGCTAAGATGAAGTGGAAGTTACACTAGATGGATGTGAAAATAGCCTTCTTGAATGGTGTCATTGAAGAAGAAGTGTATATAGAACAACCCCAAGGGTTTGAAGTTGAAGATAAAAAGACTCATGTATGCAGATTGAAGCAAGCTCCTAGAGCTTGGTATGGAAGAATTGACAGTTTCCTGACGAGCTTGGGCTTTACCAAGAGTAAAGCTGATTCTAGCCTGTATTTCAAGGTTATGAATGATGAGCCTGTTATATTGCTGTTGTATGTGGACGACTTATTTCTAATTGGAGAAGAAAAGCTCATCATTGATTGTAAGAAGAAGCTCGCTGCAGAATTTGAGATGAAAGACCTAGGACTAATGCACTATTTCTTAGGTCTTGAGGTCTGGCAGAGCCCAGAGAAGATCTTTCTTAACCAAGGGAAGTATGCAGTTGAAATACTGAAGAGGTTTGATATGTTGGAGTGTAAATCCATGAATACACCCATGGAAACAAAGTTGAAGCTCCTGGTTGATACTTCGTCGGAGTTGGTTGATGCTACGCTGTACAGACAGATCATTGGATCATTGATGTATCTGACGAACACCAGGCCAGATATATGTTTTTCTGTGAACACCTTGAGTCAATTTCTGGTAGAACCTAGACGTGTTCACATTGTTGTTGCAAAACATGTGATGAGATACCTTAAGGGTACGTTGGATTTTGGTCTCAGTTATAATGGAGACCATGACTTCAAACTGAGTGGATATACCGATTCAGATTGGGCTGGAAGTGTCTCTGACAGAAAGAGCACTTCAGGATGTTGTTTCAGTCTAGGGTTAGCCATGATCTCATGGAAGAGTAGGAAGCAATCAAGTATTGCTTTCAGCACGGCAAAAGCAGAATACATTGCTGCATGTTCCGCCAGTTGTGAAGCCATATGGCTTCGGAAGTTGTTGACAGGTCTATTTGATCTGGAGATGGAAGCAACCATGATTCTATGTGATAACCAGAGTTGCATAAAGATGACAGAGAACCCTATGTTCCATGACAAGTCAAAACACATAGAAATCCGGTATCATTACATTCGTGATATGGTGCAGAGAGGAGCCATAAACCTCCATTATGTTGGCACATATGAACAAGTTGCAGATGTGTTGACCATTACATTCGTGATATGGTGCAGAGAGGAGCCATAAACCTCCATTATGTTGGCACAGATGAACAAGTTGCAGATGTGTTGACCAAGCCTCTGTCTCGTGTAAAGTTTGAGCACTTTCGAGACAAGCTTTGTGTAGTCCGCAAGGACCTCCCTCTAAAGGAGTAGTGTTGATGCGAGCCTCCTGCTGAAGATTTCCAGCTTCATGCTGATGTTGTTGTGAAGCCAGCCTTGTGCTGAAGATTTCCAGCTTCGTGCTAATGTTGTTGAGATGCCAGCGTCGTGCTGAAGATTTCTAGCTTCCTGTTGATGTTGTTGAGATGCTAGCTTCGTGCTGAAGATTTCCAGCGTCATGTTGATGTTGATGAGATGCCAGCTTCGTGCTGAAGATTTTCAGCTTAGTGCTAATGTTGATGATGCTCCAGCCTTCGTGCTGTGATGTTGTTGTTGTTGATGTTGTATCAGCCTCGTGTTGTTCTTGATGATGATGATGTATTAGTGTTATACTAATCCATGTTGATGCAAATGATGATGATGCCATTCCAGCTCCTTGCTGTGGATGATGATATTGATGATGAGAAAAACTTCCGATGATTTATAGATATGCCAGTCAGTGTTCCAGATGCTGTTGATGTTGTTGCCCTGTCTCTCTCTTGATGATGTTGTAGAATACCCTTCTTGTTAAGGGGAGTGTTGAAATATTGTAACTGCAAAGAGTATTCTATTTATTATTGAGTTATTATTCCTCTGATCAATCCCCTTTTGTGGATTGGTCATGTCGGGCTTTGTACTTGACCAAATCCCGTTTTGTGGATTGGTCAAACCTTAAATATATTATGCAAATTGAGAAGTCGACCCCCAGGCCTAATTAAAGTGGGTTTACCCACTACGAAGACAAGTTGGGCCTGCCCAGTGAAGAGACACCTTTCCAGTGCCTGCCAACATGTATAAATAAAGGAAGCCACAACGCCTCATTATCTCACTCACTCATTCGCTCAACAAGTGCGCAAATTTAGTAGTTGCAGTTGGGAGAAGAAGGAAGAGAGAGGCGCATTGCTTAGTGTTGGATATTCTCTAGTGTTTTGGTTTATTGTCTTGGCATTGTATTGGCTATCTATATTAAGGAAGTTTTTGCTGGGTTTTCTCCCCCATGAGGGTTTCCCAGGATAAATGTTGTGTATCTTGTGATTGTGTTTCTCTCAGTGATCCTACCTATGCTATCGTTATCTAGTAAATTGAAAAGAAACCTAATAATAGCTCAAAACTTAACAAATTCTGCATTCAAGTCATCCTTTGCTTCTTGATCTACCATTCTTTGAAAGAACTCAACAATATGAATAATTTCTGTTATATTTTCCATGTTTGGAGCTGAGAATAACTGCGAGAAATGGGTTACTACAAACTTTGCAACTTCTTTAAAAGTTGAAGCCATATTGCCATTGGGCATAGGCATTTCTCAAACTATATTCTTGTGCTTCCTCGCTTTTGCAAAATTTGAAAAAACTTTGTACTTTCATCTCCTTTTGCCAACTACAGTGCCCTACTCCTCAACCTCCATTTAGCCTCTTCCCAATCTAATAAATTTTCCTTTCTGACTTCCAAAGTTTTTAGAGCTTTTTCTTCATTTGAAAAGATACCACTAGTATTCTTAGCAAATAAATTTGAAATCTTTCCCTCAATCTTAGAGATGTCTCTTCGAGAGTTATTATATTTTGATTTGGCCCACTCCTTTTGGCCCTTTTCAACCTTTGAAGATTAGAGCTAAATTGGAACATTGTGTCCTTGTTCCACTGGATCAAATTTCCTCCACTAATATTTAACCATTGAAATGAATTCTTCTTCTTGTAGCCAATAAATATCGAGTTTGAATGGGCATGGGGTGTTTGGTCTTCTTTTTCAATCTGACAAAAAATTGGGACATGTTCTAAAGGACCCCCTAAATTGATCCATGATCTAATCCTATTTGTTCTTTATAATAGGGTTTCAGACACCAAAAATTGGTCAAATATTTTTGAAACACCCTCCTTGCTAGAACAAAAATTTCTCCACATCATGCTCATATTAATAGGATCCAAATCATATAGATTGGTTACTTCTATTTTGTCAAGTAGAAAATTTGTGAACGGGTCCCATTTGTGAGGTTTCACCACATGTTTCCCCTTAACACAATAAGAAGTTGAAATCTCCTTCCACTATCACATAATCTTTCTTAGATTTTGATGGCCAAAGAAATTCTTCTAGAAACTCTATCTATTAGACTAAGGGCCATAAATGTTACACACTGGGAAGACCATTCCTAATTCCTTTAACATCAACTAAGTCTAGATTCCACCAAGAGGGTGCTCTAATTTTTGTAAAGAAAAAGCTCGATTCCAAATAGTCACTTGGCCTCCAGACTTACCTTCAACATCGTTGGCACAAAGTGACCAACCTTTTAGGAAAGTGGACAAATTGTTTACTACTTTTTCCCCATAAATCATAGTCTCTTGAATTGATATAACATCTAACTTTTGGGTTTTTATCAGGTGCTCTAGGGCAATTTTTTTGTGGGGAGCCACCAATCCTTGTATGTGATAGGATAGCATAATCATCTTTTAACTTTTGAAGGGGCTACCCCTACTCTAAGGGCCCCATCTGTTTTCCTTTGACAATCCCTTTTGGATTTTTCTTGGGTTGTAGACAGAGATGACTTTCTACCCATCGATGAATGCAAGGAAGATAAACCCGAGTCTTATTTGATTTCACCCTATACCCTATCCAACTCATGTTCTCTTCACAAACAATTGGAAGATCTCAAGCAATATCTTCGCTTGGGAGGGAGGGGAGTGGTTAGATAAGTGCTAAGGCTTGTGGGGAATCTTAAGGGATTTATGTTCAAGAGCTTATTAGACTAGAGTGATTTTTGTACTGTGCTAGAGTTGTGTTGATAAGGGTTTTATTGTTTCATTTCCTTTTGCATTTGAGGAGTTCTTTACACATAATCCATAATCATCTGAGCTAGATGGATTTTAAATTCTAAAAACAGGAATCTGGGAAGGAGAGAAGGAAAATTCCTAACCTATATTCATTGTTGGTTTTCCTTAAGGTTAATGTGCTTGCAATTGATTTTTTACTTTTGTTGAAGGTGACAAATAAACTTTTTCTTTGACAGAGTCCTTCCCCCTTGATTGTAGGCATTCTCTATGCTCTTTTCCTAGATTCAATGATTTTCCAAAGGATTGCATCGCTTTGTCAAATTCCTTTCTACTCTCCTCCACCAACCTATTTATGACTGCTTTGTTTTTCCTTTTGTTCTATTTGAGTAATTTCTTCGATTATTTTGAATTGCATTGGCCACTTTGTTGAAAAGCCCAATTTGGAGACGATTGAGCACTCAGACTTTACATGCCCATATGTTCTACATACTAGGCAATGAAAAGGAACTCTCGGATAGTTTAATTGTAGGTTTTAGGTCCATCTTCCTGCTTTAATCTCAATTGAGTTGGGAAGACCAATATTTATGTCCATTTCCACATAGGCGCACTGCAAATTTGACTTTACCATTTAAAGTTTGATCATCTATTGCTTTGAAGCTTTCGAGGGTCTCGCCAATCTATCTCATAATAGATTCACTCCACAATTCTAAGGGGAGAATCCAAATTTTTACCCATAGAGGTTGTAGGTTCTCTATCTCATTTCCAGGGTCAAAAGTTGGTGATCATTGCTTTAATGGTAGAACTGAATTACCCTATAATCGACATTCTTCTTTTGTTTTGGTTGCATCCACTGTCGATTTGAATGTGAAGGCTAGCCAACTCATCGTTAGATTGTAATAACCAAACATGTAACCAGCTAAAGGTTCCCATACTTTTGATATCTATTGTTTTAGTGACCATTTTGAGATGTATCTTCCAAATAATTCCCCAACCAGACTCATTTATTGAAGTTCCAAGGACTTGGGTTAGAGCTATATCCTCCCCTAGCACCATTTTTAGCCTTTATTGGCACAATTTTGCACAGTTGGGTTTTCTTGGATGATACCCCCTCATTTGTTTCCTAAAACCTTGACCCTACTCTAGGGATTCCTTATTTGAGATCGATGGATGGTCTGCCCACTTATCTACAGGCTTAGCTTCACGTCCTAGGGTGTTCACCCCCTCAATTATAGGGTTTCTTGCCCTACTAGTTTGATTAACCTCTGTAGGTCTTYTGAGAAAAGAATTTTGAAGACATTTGGGACAGATATTGTTTCACATCTTTGGATCCTTCCACTATGATAGTCCTTGGTAGCTGGAGTATTTGATTGAAGCCCATTGCTTGTAGTCCTTGGTAGCTGGAGTATTTGATTGAAGCCCATTGCTTGTGGTGACAATAACTTTTGCATGTACCAATGTGTGCACCTCCATTGGTCCTTTGATTCTAAATTTGTATAGTTTGGAGATTGTTCGAGGACTAGGCCAAGGTTTAAATATTTTGATCCATTGCTAGAATATGGGCAATATGCCAATCATAGACAAAGCTAGAATAGGAATATTCTTCGGGACCTAAAGGTCTTGAAAGACACTTCTTGGTGAAAACAAGATCTCCCTCTGCATTGCCCTTGAAACGATTTAGAATTTTCTTTGCAAAAAAATCCCTTTATCTAGTGGATCTTGTTGTCGCCTTTATACACACTTGGGTAACGTGGAAGAAATCTTTAATTCACTCAGTGTGTCCTTGCGGGCAAGTCTCGAGTCAAGGTGCTGTCACTTGATCCTCGACTCCTCCGCTTAGGCGAACTCCTACAGAAGCCAAGGGGGGTGGTCCCTAACAAAATACTATGGCTTAAGCTAATCTAAGCAAAAGAATAATTCTAAGAGTTTTATTGCAAGTAAAGACAAGTATATCAAAGCAAATCTTACACTAGCAACATAATACTCATTCATTCATTCATAAGATAAAAGCTTGATGAAAAGAGATATTCAATACATAAAATACTTGCCCAATATGTGATAAAGGATACAAATTATCTGCAAGTAATAAACCACAAGCTTATTAGACAATCACAAATATAATGAATGAAAGTAAGCACTTGCACATATGAAATTGTAGCAAAGATATGTGTAAATAATGAGACCAGTGCCTTAATGAGATCGTAGGCTGCTGAATGAAACGCATGCTTTGTGATATTGCCTTTGAAAGTTTTAAAGTTAGTGAGATACATTTTATTTGCTTGAATTGAGATTGTAACAATAAAGCAAAACTGTTGATGATTGCAGCGTATGTGACATTCTCCAGGATACGTTCTCCTCTAGACTGAGTTGAGTCGACCTATGAGAGAGCCCATGTGTTGGGTGTGCCCATGTGATGGGTGTATCGTTCTCCTCTGGACTGAGTTGACTCGATGTGTGGTCTCCTGCCGTTGTACTCTTGTGGACTCAATTGAGTCAGGCTTGAGATGGTAGTCCGGATGATTCTCTTGTGGACTCAGTTGAGATAGAGATCTGTTGAGTATGACGTCCCTGTGGTTGAGCGCAGGTAGACATGTCCCTAGTGGCTGAGCACTAGTGGACGTGTGGATACCTTGCTATATTGTCTGAGTGTAAGATTTACTTGTAACCCTAATTGTGATGTAAAGGGTACAAGTCGACCCCACCATATGTGAAAGATAATTAATGTTTATTGTAATGATTAATTATATTACTGAGTTATTGAGGTTGGCCCTATTGTGCCAATAGACACAACTATAGCTTTGTCTAGTCTTGTATAAATAAAGGTGATTTCCCCATTGACGAAACACAGTTGTCACTTGTCATTTGGAAATTTCAGACCTACTTGTAACGCTGAAGTGCGCACCTCTCTTGGGCACGAGTTTCAAGGTTGTAGAGCACCCTCTTGTGTGCATCTAGGGTTTATGGTTGGGGTCCTTCTCTTGAGAATATAGCAAAGGATTGCTGGGTTTTTCCCTTGTTTGAGAAGGGTTTTCCCAGGATACTTCTTGTGTTCTTATGCATGTTTATTCTTCTTGTGATCTTGGTTATTGCAACACTTGTGTATGGTGTTGCTGCATTTGTTTATGGTTCAAGTACATGCTAAATGAAATAAACCTCATGCTTGAGCTTAGCACTTGGTGAAAATTCAACAAAAACTACACTAGATTTGGCCTCTTGAGAGGTTATCCCTTTAGCTTAGAGATTTGTGGAGAACTTGCCAAAACCCAATGGTTTCACCAACAAGTCCACTAGGGGTGCCAAAGGTCCAACACGGAGGGGAATAGCCCGAGGGGTTCCGTGAAACTTCACACACTCCCCCTAGGTGGTTCTTTGAGCCAAGCAATCGTCCTCTTTTGAGATTGTCCTATTACAACTACTCCACACTGACCAGCCCGGTTCTACTTGAAAATTACTTCTAGAAGATCGAGTCAAGCTCGCAACTAGAAGGGTTAGGAACATACATCGGGAGCTGAGGGGAAGGTTTATTTTACAATAAAAGTAAAACGCTGAAAGGAAATTGCGAAAATTGAAAAGTTGTGTTAATTACTAAATCCACGCTGACCAGCGTCTTACGAGGAGCTGAGGGGATTGGTTTATTTCCCAACTTGAAATTGCAATGACAGTAAAAGAAAGTTTTCTAATTAATCTATGTCCTCATTGACCAGCTTCTTACGAGGAGCTGAGGGGACAGGTTTATTTGCCAAATTGAAATTGCAGAAATGAAAACTGAACTAGCAAATAGTGTTCTACTTTGCAAAAAAGGGAAACTAATCTAAGATTGTGATTATTATGCAAAATTTGTTTAAAATAAAACTAAACTAAAGATTATTGTTTATGTTTTATCCTTTTAAGTTATGAAAGCAAAAATGAAAAGAACTTAGAGCAAAACTCAATCACGCCACAAGACACCACCCCCCCTGGGGGAAACAAAATTGGGGCGCTGTATAGCCCACTCTTTTATTATTTCGGTTACAATGATCTCCTTCTAAGGGAGCTTGGATCCTTATAAAATGGATCGAAAATGAAATTTAGGCTTTTACAATGTTTTCCAAAGGTGCAAGGAAGTTTTTGGGGGTCTTGGAAGCTCCCAATCTTCAAGATTTGGGCAGCATATCCCCTTGTTCTTCTGCAAACCTGCACAAAACAGCAAACAAACCAAGGTACAATATGCCCAAAAACACTTTAAAGGTGTCTTGGGATGTTAGTAATAAAAAACCCAAATTTTTAAGTTAAATTTTATTGAAAATTTGCGAAAAGGAACTAAGGAATCAAGCTAGAAAGCTTGCTTCCTTAGGATCTTTTGCTGCTGTTTTAAGGCAGCAAATTGCAAGCACTTAAATGCCAAATATGTAAATGAAGCACCTAGAAAAAGAGACTACCTTTATCCTTTATGAATTTAGAAGAGAAAATTGACAAAACTAGCTCTTTTCCTAGTCTAGATCTTATGCTTTAAAATATAAACTTTTAGATCCAAACATAGATCTAGCTTTTCCTCTATATGCAAAATTGAAACTAAATATCTTTAAGCTTTAAATCAGATTCCAATGATTTGCATATAAGATCTTTAAGGTAACCAGAGAAATGATGATGTATTGAGAAAGAGAGAGAAGGATCTTCAAAGCCTTGGAACTTTGGGCAATGTGGGGTCTTCTTGATGGATCAAAGAGGGTCTTTTTGTCTTTCTTGAAAGGCTTAAAGGAGAAGAGAGTGCAACAATGCCTATCCTTCTCTTCAAGTTGTGAGAACCTGCACACTTAAATACTTCTTGCTAACAAACTATTAGTAGAATGGTGTTTCTTGCATAAGAAATCTTAAGAAAGCATAAACATTAACCGAAATGAATATGCAACATAAAATATTCATATACAAGGAAACGACAAGATTATAAAACAATCTAGCTCTTCTAATCTTACCCTTCTTGGAGACAACTCCACTTGAAGGCCACAATCTAATAATCAAACAAGAAAAACAAAGTAAATTACCTCACAAATTAGCATACAATTGACAAACGAGATCCACACATGAAGCTTGATAATCAAAAATAGCCTCCAAAGCCTTTTATTCCAAATAGAATGATATTACAATAGAGATTACAATAACAATCCTTCCAATAGCTCCAACTAGCCAAGAGAGGAGAGGTCGACCTTTCTTTATAGCCTCTTGGGTGACAATCCCAAGACAAATGCGTGTGACACATGTAGGGGGTGCACTTCATGAGTGAGGACAAGTGTGAGAGGAGGTGGAGTGAGCTTCTACTTCCACCATGTGCCAAATAGCAAGGGAGTGACACCTAGCAAGTGGTTGGTCGAAGAGGGGCGGGTCAATCCTTGGGATTGACGTCCCCACTTGAGAGTGCACCATCTCAAGGGAGAGGTGCGCACCTCTTCTTTGGGATCTCCACCACCCATTCACACACATGGTAATAACCCAAGCTAAGTCGCCTATCACTTGAGTAGGTTATGCCACCTCTCTCCATGACTCAAGACATGAGGAAAATGTCCCCGACATGTTTCCTAAATTGTAGGTTTGCTGATTTTATTTGATTTTTTTCATGTCTTTTACCTTTTTGAGAGCAAAAATCATTTTTGAGTTATTAAAATCACTTTTTTGCCTCTACCAAGGGTGGGATAAGGGTTTAGGAGGTGCTCTGTGTTAATAAACAAGCACCAACATGGCATATAACAACAACTTATGCCACTTTTATGGCTTTTTGACTTTTACAATTAAAATAACCCGTTTGCGGGAAATTTTTTATTCACTGAAAAAATTAAAAAATCCTAGGGGGGACTTAGCACATTTCCACGAGACTCTAGGAGGATATTAGGCATGGTAATATACATTAGACACTAGGTTTAGAAGACCGTGCCAAGGCTTGACCATGAGTGTATACTCCAACTTTGGAGGAATTGAGTGAAAAAAGTCGAAAATTATAAGTCGCATTAGGCAGCAATATATAATTAACAAGTAAAAAAACACTCTAGAGTAATAACTCCTATTCAGGTCTTAGGTGGCTAAACCTTTTACAAAATTCATCATGCTACACCTCTTATTACAATTCTCTGCAGGGTATGGAAATGTGGTAAAATGTAGAAAAAACGGGGCCCTGGTGGCCGGCTGGACTTCTGAACTCTGAATTTTGAACAAGGATTTGTTCAATCTTTGGCGGCTCACTAGAAATCCATCCTAGTGCAACTGGGTGGATAACAGATCTGAAGAGTAATCTACTAGGTCATTGTACATCCCCATCACTTCAGCGCCTCCATGCTTATGATCACCTTGTCCGGACAATTAAGAACTCATGCCACAAGGAAGCTAATGGAATTTCTCATCCCTCTACTCTCTTTTGATCACTGCTGGGCATTAGATACTTATAAATATTTTCTCTATCTAGAAGATTTGAAGAGTAGTTGGGTTAAATACTGTATTGGATGTAACTGCCAGGAAGAGAACAGAGTTGACCTTTGTCACTCTTAACTGCACCAAATCCCAATGTGAAATGTGTCGACTGTTTATTGTTTAGGTCTTATACCTTTATGATTTGTTGATATATATGAGACATTGGTACCCTAGTAAGACTGCTAAGAAATGACCTCACTCTACTGATGTAGATCCACAAAGGATAGTTAAGAGACATAAATGAATAGCATATCCACTTTTCTGGTAGGGTTATTGGTCTTGGATGATGGGGAGATGCCTTCCTCTTACATCTTTCAGCCAGTGTTAGGTCTCCCAAGATCATATAATAAGATGCCAAAATTGTTAATATAGCGTGCTTGGGCAAGTTTTGGAAGGTTTTAAAGATGTGAATGAATAAACAGGCTTCTTGACAGTACACTCTTATGTAACACAGTTTATCAGGTGCTGTGATTGTAGGGTTGCATAATAGAATCACTTTTGCATTGTGTTACAGTTTACTCAATAAGCACACTCAAGGATGAAAGTTTTGGAGGGTTTTATAGATGTGAATTAGAATGAACAGACTTCTTGACAGAACACTATATTGTGGCATAGTTTTATTAGGCAATGGCATTGTATTCTGCACCATTGAAGCACTTTTCGTTGTATGTTTTTTCTTTTTGGTATGCATTGAGTACATTCCTGCCACATTGGATTAAATTATTGTCCTATCCCATTGATTGCTTTTAGTTACATTTGGCATTAGTATATTTTTCAATTATCTGTTCTGTTTAGAAAATTCGAGACTCGACTCTTAAGTCGGTTTCTGTTTGTGTCAGATGTATCTGCAATGAAGACTGCACATATAATCCTGCCTCTCATAAATACACAATGAAGACTGCACATATAATCCTGCCTCTCATAAATACACCTGATCCACTTTGTATGGCAACATATTGGTGGTAAAATTCTAGTTATATTGAGGTTTGTTCACCATGTATACCAACTTTGCAATGAGTGAGCTTTTACACAACAAAGGATGCTGAACACAATTATATTTTTTCCTTTTTTCAGAAATATATGTGGATTTTGAACTTACGGATGATTTACCTTGAATCAATTATACGATCAACTTCAAAATGCTAAGGGGTCATACACAACACTATAGGGGGCCAAACAAGGGTGCCCATTTTAACCTGTGTTCTTTTGGCTATGCATTGAAGAGTTGGATGACATTATTTGAAAATCCATGGGTGATATGAGTGGCTCCTTTCTCTTTGGGATCTTGGTAGCTATGATGACATTAATGTTCTTCTATCCTACACAGTTTCAAACTTTCAGGCCTAAAAAATTGGATACTTTGAGATCAATATGTGATGACTACGATGTGCAGGTCAACCTTAGTATGCCTTTAATATTCCTAAAAGGGAGGCATTCAATGTTGTTCTCACTTATAAGGAACAAGTGGCGGAGGTGGTGACATGAACATCACACTTCTATTTAGGTGTGGTATTATCTAGACCATCCTTCTGCCTTGTTCTAGCCACAAAAGCAAGGCTTAGTAATGGGTATGCCCCACTTACAACCTTGGAAATACATTGCTTCCAACTTTGATTTCAGGATATCTGGACCAAGATTTGCCTCTTCCACACTTTGGTTGTACTTTTGTTCCTTTGTGGCTTATGAGGTTTGGAGCTCGTATCAAAGGCAAATAGGTTGGAACTGTATTGAGAGGATTCTTGTTAAAAATGATTATGCACTCTATCATATTAGCTGGGTTTGGTGCTCACCACCCCCTTTCCACTTCATTGATTTTCATTTTGTGACCATGTTACATTGGGTTAGAATCTAGATGAATAGTTGAATTCCACTTGGGTTGTTATAGATATCTCTTCATAGCTCTTAAATCCTATATGCAACTTGCTAGCCCAAGTGGTTGAAGTCAGTTGGTAATAGGCAAATTAGTTTCTCTTCTCTCTTTTAGTGTGTTAATTTGGAAATCGAAAAGCCTCCTTTAAAATTTTACATTGATGCTCCTTTCCTTGTAAAGAGATACAGACAAGGGTATTAGAACAAAGATTTATAAAGCCTCCTTGAGAGCCACCTAGATAGAACCAAAATAATTCCTATCTCCAACTACTCATCGTTACTTCCATTCTTATATGCTCTTCAAGGATGGTCTCATCTATACTTAGATGTTAAGAGAGTTGCAAGATGGCATGGATGGAGGGGCCAACCCACTCCTCGTTGCACACTTGACTCCAACAGTTGAGCACTTGGCTTCCTTATTCTATTTTGAAGTTGAAGATGCACTTTTTGATCACTAAACACCTCACTTCATTGGAGCGTTCCATTGGAGGCATTTCTCATGATCGAGGCATTCTTTCATTGGATAGTGACATGGCACACATGTAGGTTTAAGAGGCATTTTTGATGACTTGGTACTTAATCTATTGTGTCTATTTGATGATTGTTAACCTCTTATCTTGAGATCACTACACCTACCTTGGTCTATGAATGACTTGGAGCCACATGTGCCAACTTTGAGGATTCTTGTTGTATATTCATTGGAGTTGGTAATCTATTTCGGAGTTTGAGCCTTTATGGTCCATTTCACAAGAGTGCTCCACTATTTCAGCCAACTGTTATCTTGATGAGGACTTGAGGATGCCTTGCACATGTTTCCATGCCATTTTGTTGGAGATGTCCACTTGAGGAGTTGGATGGCACATTTATTCATGCATTTGGATAAGGTCGCCTAACACACTTGTCCATGAGGGTGTCCACTTTATTCTTATGTCTATTTGCTCGTCCACCACTACATTTACTTTGGGATCATCCACATGTGCCACTTGGACATCTACCGACTCATTCTACATCTCATCTCATGGAGCATCCTTGTCTACTAGCTACATGTGTGGATGGGTTGGTTACTTGCACATGCATTCATGGCTTGATTGGAGGAGATCACATGTATATGTCCCATGATCATTTATTGAGATTGTTCCACTTCGTACATGCCTATCTCACACGTGGGAAGTGGAACAATCTCAATAAATGATCATGGGACATATACATGTGATCTCACACGTGGGACACTTCTAGAAGGGTGCACTTGCTATTCTTGGAGCTTAGACTTGGTCTATTTCTCAAACCAAGGATGCACCCTCATCTCTTGGCTATATCTTTAGAAAGTTGTTGCAACTAACTCCTCCTTTATTCATTGTTGACTTGTCTATTGGAGTTAGTTAGATAAGAGCTTCATTGAGAATTGTTTCCTAGAATGTTTTATTGAAACCTCCTAGAGGAAAATGTGGATTTCAACAAACTCATCTATTTTGAGTAAGAAGTTTGTTGAGGAGGTTAGAGATGATTATTTTATCATTTTTCCTTGGAGAACTAATGGATTTAGAAAAACAATTCATTGTTTATTGTATGAGGAGTTAGAGCTATAACCATATAAGGGTTTGCTCTCTCCATTTGCAACTAGGAACACAATGAATGGAAGAACTTGTGACTAAGATAGCTCCAAGCTTATGGAGTAAAGGAATCTTCATTTTGTTTGATGTTATGATGTAATATATGTATAATTCATTTGTGTGCCAAATATTCTAGGCACACCATTGGTAGACCTTTGATTGGAGGTTGGATTGTCAAAGTTAATCTAGGAACATCTTGTCTTAGAGAGGAGTTAAAGTCCTAAATGTCCATTGTGAGTGAATGCTTATGCCTCGTCTTAGAAAGGAAGAGTTATAGCCTTGGACATCCATTATGAGTTAATGCTTAATCACTCCTATATTGGTTTGGTTGTGGAGCTTCCCCTTTGAGAAGTCCCTTCCCTTCCATCTTGTGATATTTTTTAAACCAAGTTAGGGATGTGTTGGAGCACGTCAATTGGTTTCCTATAGCCCCTAATCTCTCTTGTAGAGTTTCCCTCTTGAATTGCATGTATGACTCCGGATGATGCCCAAACAAATAAGGCACTGGACTCCCTTTCATCCACCATTCCCAAAAAACCATTTGATTCACTTCTCCTTTGTTTTAGGTTGCTAAGTTTCCTTTACTTCCATTCCATACTACAAGAAGTAAGCTTAGTAACTCATAGGGAACCCCCCCGTGACTTAGGTTAATTCTTTGTTTAAAGTGCAGAAGAGAGATGGTGACGTGACAATGGGCAACCTCTCAGTTACACAAGTCTTCACCTAGGTGCCTTGGACTTTATAGTTTTGGGTGACAAATTTTGTGGTAACATTTTATTTCCAGATTTGAAGTATGGGAGAACTAGAATGATTGCATTGGTCATGTGCCCCACTTAATTTCTCAAGCATTGAGGGAGCTCCAAATAAAGGTTATGATGCAGGTTTGTTTGATCCTATTGGGTTATTTCATGGATATCATAAATTAGCCCTATCACATATTGTATGTTTCATCAAGGTTATGAATGAATCACACATTTTTTATGAAGATGGTTGGATTTTGCACTTTGGAGAAGGCAATGGATTGGTTCTATGATCTTGGCGAGGAACCCATCACTGTATTTGCAGATGTTTTGAGGATTTTCCTCAAATGTTGGGATTCCCACTATTATGAAGAGGAGGAATATGAAAAGATTATTGAATATATCATAGTAGCCATGCCCAAGAAAGAAGAACAAGCACTTGAAGAACACAATGATGAAGAACACATTGAAGATCAATCCCAAGAAGAAGATCCTAATGGTGAAAACAATCAAGCATCAATTCTTGAAGACCAAGGTTTGGAAAGCCTTAATTCAAAAAAATTTCATGGTCATTTCCAGCCATGTATATGGTACATATAATGCAGATTTGGGACAACAAGTAGAGGAAGCTTTTGATCATGAATATTCAGATTCTTTACAGCCATGTATTGAGGGTGAATTGGTTCCTAGTTTAGAAATTTTCCAGCATTATTCCCCTTTATGCACTTCAGATTTATTTTAGCACTTTGCTCATGATTGTAGCACTCAAAATTCTGAAAATTTTCAAGTATATTCTGCTGTAAAAGTGCAGAAATTTTTCAGATTTGGGGTATAAAAGTGCAGAATTTTTTCAGCTTTTAGTATGCTCAGAATTTTCTGTACTTTCATATAAAGATATGGCTGGAAATGTAGTGTTTGGAGTTGGAAATACTTGGGTAGCAAAATTTTCATGTTCAGATTTTTAATAGTAATTTCCAGCCATCTAAAAGTAGTTAACAAACCTTTGATTGTAAACAAGAAGTCTTCTTTAGATCTGAATTGTGCATTCATACTTCAGTTTCATGCCTATATGAAGATGCATTAGTATTGGAGCAGCCCACACATTGTTTGTTTGAAGGTGTGCATGATGATTTGTTTGCAGATTTGCCTTTGGAGAGACATACCATAGAATTTGTGTAGGTTGATGAGAAGCTGCCTCATGCATTGCCAGAACTTTATGTCAGCCCTCTTCAATAATTGTTCAACATGGCAGGTGCTGGAATATGCCACCTTTGTGAAGATCTTTGTATTGGCCACCATGCCGATGATGTAACTTTTATTTGTAGCCACTCTATCATGTATTTTTCAGCTCATGTGTATTTAATAATGAACATTCCTTTTTTGGTTCATAACCAAACACAAAGGGAAAAATAGTGGCATTGATGAAATGAGCACATGGCTGCATTTGCTCTTTGATTACACCTAGCATTATCATTGTATATGCTAAAATAGAGTAGGTGTAGAGGAAAGAACCTTTCAAAAGAGTATTAGAGTAGAAGAATAAGCTTTTTATTATGAACATTTCGTTCATATATCTTTGGCATTGTTGGCTTGTGTCTCTTCTTTTTTGTAAAGCCAATTTAGATGTAATAAGTTAAACATTTGGATGTGGTGTTTAGGGATGTGATGTGGATCCATCCTGTACCATAGGTACATCAGATATTCCGGGGTTCTCATGCACTTTTATCCAAATAGTACATGTCCCGAAGTTGGAGTTAATTGTTAGCCCTCATATTGTATGAGGGTTAACAAATGTGATTTTCAATGGGGATTTGATTGTTTTCATGGGTGACCCTTCTATTTTTTCTTGGAGATAGTATATCTTGGTTGGGCATATTGATGATTGTTGATCCTCACTTCACCATGATGTTGATGCACATTGGTTTAGTGGATATGTGGTGGGTTATCTTGGTACTTGGTTCTCTTTCTGTGGTTGCATTTGATGCTTAGATGGCTAGTTGTGGTATGATCTTCGATGTTATGATATGTCATTAGTTGTGGAAGGTCTTCCAAGGAAGGAAGGTTTTCCATCATCATTACAACGTCCTAGCATGATGGAGGACAATGAAACTTAGGCTAAGTCGATTAATTAAATGTTTTCCTAAGTCTAACTTAGGAAAAGAACTGTTGATGTGTTATAATCTTTAGTTGACTTTATTGAGTACTTTTTTCTAAAGTTAAAGTGAAAAATAATTTAAGTTGTGGTCTTTTAATCTTGACCATTGATCTCATCATGAGGGTGAGGGTTGATCTTGTTATCGCATAGTTTGTAGCTAGGAAGAGAGGCTATAAAGTAGAAGGCCAAACTGGCATAACAGGAACCTATCCCACCCAATGTCACCACGATGGGGAGGTTTTTTCTCTTTAGGGAGGTGAGGCCCAGGGGAGACGTCCCCGGTGACCTGGGGTTTTGAAGAGGCTAAAGGATAATCAGATAATGACAAGTTCCCCCCTTCACAGATCACCACCAATCAGAGGTTCCCAGCTAAACAACCAATAATAAAGTAAAACCCAAAGAAGTGTATCTGCTTGGAACATGACAACAACAAACTGGTACGTGCAAGCTATTTCAATAGGTTAGTACTTAATATCAATCAAGAACTATCTAATGAACTTATAAGCAATTTGAATATAAACATTGACGGAGTCCATGTTTATCAATAGCAATAGAAATCATATCACTTCATCAATAATTATTAAAATGATGTGGCATTCAATGTAATAAACCAACACTCCAATTAACTTATGCCTAAATCACCATTCAATTGCTCAATAAGTAAAATGTTGCTGTAATAAAGATAAAATATCCAATAATGACGTCAACAACTTAGGGTTAGTAGGGTTAGCTAGAGCCGGGGTTTCAATTCAAAAGCTTTGAGAGTGTTTAGATCAAGTTCTACTTCAACGCTAGAGGACTTAGATCAGTGCCTTAGGGTTTAATGGAGTCATAAGTGAAGGACGCACAGGTTGAAGGAGGCAAGATTTCAAGGACTGGAGGGAAAAGTTTTGAAGTGCTGCTAAAGCAGGGCCTCAAAATCGGAACCCTAGGGGAGAGAGGCTCACTCTGGTGTTTGCTAAAGCAAGGCCTCGTGCTCTCTCCTCCTTCCCGACAAATGGCTAGCTCAATAATAACAAAATATAACCAAAACAAGAGGGTTTGATGAGGGAGGTGTTGCTAAAGCAAGGCCTTTCAGCAAACCCTAGAAAGAGTACGACGCTAGTGTAGTAGACCTAGGCTAGGGATGTCTCACTCTTCTTGGCTTCAAAATAGTACGGCTAGCAATAAATGAAGAGAAGAAGAGGGTGTAGCTAAGGCTAGGCTCTCTTTTCTCTATCAATGGCTGAAAATATCTCTATTAGGGGACATGAGACAAGGACCTACTTGTGTGCTTGTCACCTAGGGTTTTTGTTCAGCAATAATCATAAATACATGCAAGAAATTAAACTACAACCATTCATTCAAGAATTTTTGCAGAAAAATACTTACAATTCACCAAGAAATAAATGTGCAAACCCTAGTTGTAA
>JASDQU011245101.1:0-24389 GCA_032191745.1 Picea mariana
AAATAACCTTCTAGCAGATTTAACCATTTGTTTAGGGCTTCTGCATCTATCTATCCTTCAAATACAGGAATATCAAAATTAACTTGTAACTTGAAAGGTGAGGTGCCTCCAAAGTGGCCGCTTGATGAAGATGCACTTGTTGCTATCGACAGACACTGAAGGATGTGGGAAAAAATTTCCATCATTTCATCCCTCTGTCACGTGAGAGCTTGCTCAAGCAACAAACTGATAGGATCGCTTGCTCCGTTGTTTTTATTTTCTTCCACCATTGAGGGTTTCTTGGGTGTGCGAGAGCGATTTTCCTCAAGAGAGACAAGCTCGAGACCCAACTTGCTATATTCAAACCTCGTCGGGGACATGCACTGAAAAAAACGACCAAGAATAGCCTGCTCTAATACGACCGATCCATATTATTTTCGGTACGAAATGAGATTGGAGATATAATAAAGAAATGCATAGAGATATCGTGTATATCCAATAATATAACATAAATATATCAGATATGAAACCATAAACACAGAGATTCAGTAATACATGATTTCTATTAATGAAAGAAATGTACAGAGACTGTAAAAATACAGAGTGAAAGACTCACTAGAATGGTGACAACTTATCTCTGAGAAGAGATGTGACGAATACTCACATTCGCAAGAAGATGATTACAATGAGGCTTTGAAGGCCTTTTTACAATAAAAAAGAATACCAAAAGTCCTAGACATCCAAAAACCTAACCCTAGGAGATGAAGCACCAAAAGTCATGTGGGCCCCATTTGGGTAAGTTAGTACATCAACTTCCCGGGGTCATAACTTTTGCATACGATCTTCATTTTAGGTGTATGATAGCTCGTTGGAAAGGTATCGTCGAGGAGATTCATTTTGGGGGCTCAATCATGCCTTTGAATATCATTAAGAACCTATATATCGAAAAACCTTCATTTGGGCCCTCAAAATGACCCCAAAAGTTAAAAACTACTAAAAATAGTAAATTGCCAAATTTGCCAGAAAATTGTTTTGAGCCAGTCGAAAAAGGTGGGTGGCCACCGATATCCACCTAGATCAGGTAATTTTTTGACTTCATATTAGTTTGTCCTTTGACCACAATTATTTGCATAATCTATATTGTTGGAGCTAGGGAACTAAAAACATTGATTTTTATATACTAAAAAGTACCATATATGTAGTGATTTGATTGGATAACATATTGGAGGTCTTATTGCTGGCTTCGCTATTCCCAATGTTTGATATGTTAACATATCCATAGTTTTTTATCGTGTACAATATTTTTGAATCATATATTTTTCGTATGTATTTCTTGAACGTGGATTAAAGCTAGCATTAGTTCGAATGTTTGTCTTAGCATTTTCTGCTAGCTAAATTTATAGCAATGTTTGATATGCTAGCATATCCAAAGTTTGGCCTTCGAATACATTCTCTTGTGTTCGAACTATTGTTACATAAATTTTAATAAATTTTTTGGGGTATGTCAGAGACCTGCCACATTGCATTTTTTTCTTAAATGTTTATAGATCATTTCTGACAGACTTAAATGTTTACCTAACAGGCTTGGCAATGTTGAATGTTTACTTACCAGGCTTGTTACAATACATTTTCTTCCGTTTTTTTTCATTTAAATGTTTCAGTGACATTGTTGGTTCACTGGTTCATGCTTGGTTTTTGCATCTCCATTGATTTCTTATTTGCATGTTGTTGTTGTCCTTGTTTGCTTGTTCGTCTTGTTGCAGTTTTCACGTTTGGGGTTCTGCAACTGCGATTGGAACTGTGTCATTCCTAGTGGATTGGTTGCTGCTTGCTTCTTTGTTCATTGTATGTTGTTTATTGTTGTTCAATTTGACTTTGCAGGGTTTGGGTCATGCGACTGCGGTTGTGCCTTTTAGTGCTTCTTAACTGGGTTTTTATTTACTGCTTATTGTTATTTGCCTAGGGTTTGCAATGTTGGGGTGTTGCATCCACAGTTGGATCTCTTGTTACATTTTTTTGCAGTTGACTCTCCATAAAATATTATTAAGATAAATTAACATACAAAAAAATTGCAGTTGATGTAAATTGCATCTCTTTCGCGTTGAACCAGAGTTTGTCGGCCTCAAACTATATTTCATAGCTGGCGATGTTTTTTCCATGGTTTATGTCTTACTATGGTTTCATAGTTATGAGAGTAAGTTTTTCCATGTGAGCGATATAGTTGTTCTCTCCCTTTTTTTTTCCTCTTGTAAACTGCGTTTCTGGTTTTATAGTTTCTCACGTTTTTGTGGTCATTTCGATCGACTGCCATTCGGTTGCATATGTAGCTAGTTTTATGGATGCAGCTTCAAGGATAGGTACTATCAAACTATGGAATCTTGTGTTCGGTATATACATCTTGCACCCAGAACTTCTATGCTCTACAATTCGACCCCACACTCCTCGAACTCGCAACCGTGCCTCTATCTGCAATGAGTTTGTCTATCCTACCTACCTTTCCATACTTAGTCGAGTTTTCAAAGTTTGGATGTTTTTTCCATGGTTTATGTCTTACTATGGTTTCATAGTTATGAGAGTATGTTTTCCTGTGTGAGCGATATAGTTTTTATCTCCCTTTTTTTTTCCTCTTGTAAACTTCATTTCTGGTTCTATATTTTCTCACGTTTCTATGGTCATTCCAACGGACCATCGTTCAGTTGCATACTTAGCCAGTTTTATGGACATGGCTTCACGGATAGGTGCTATCCAACTATGGCAGCTTCCGGTTTCAGAAAATTTAAAATCATTTGTCGCTCCCCTCCATATCCACTACCTTCTGCCCTTCCCAATAAACATTAATTATGCTTTCAAAAGTCACAACCGACCAGAGAGGTTCAAAAAGATTGGCTTTAATAAGAGGAAATCTCGAGGACATCTCCCATTAAAATGAATAGACTGGAGGATATTATGGGATCTGATTATTTCTTTTGCCTTCATTTTGAATTTGCAAAAAAAAATAAAAAAAATTGGCTCTTTAGTTTTCTTGAAGGCTTCAACATAGTCCACGAACGTGTCACCCACAGAGGCCTTGACATCATGTCCCTCTTTAATATTGTGCATATATTAGATGTCATATTTGAGAATCTGCTCAGATATGGGAATGCTAATACGTGCTATTAGTCACTATTCAATGTACATATTAGAAAATATTGGCATTAATAAGCGAAAATATCGAGAACATATGTCATTAAAACGAATTAACACAAAATCTATGAAAGATCATCCATCGTTGCTTTTAAATACTTATTGCCATTTATCTCTATCATCAAAGAGTTGCACTTTAGAGTGCCTTCGTTTTAATGTTCCTGGTCATGGACATGTAAGACAACTTAGAGATGTGATTGAGGCCCAAATGAAAGAAGAGAGACTGGTTTTATGTGACGTGAGATTTGAGTAAAAAAAAAATGTTATCCAACAGAAACTCAGAGAGGAGGAAAAAAAAAGAACAAGTATCTTCTGGTTGGTGTTCTCCCTGTAATCGATGCTTTGGTTGGTTTAAAATCCTGTCTGGAGATTTGTTTGTTGATCTTCTTTGTTTTCATGCTGGGAGTTGTAATGTATTTTCAGGTCACATGCAAAATACTTCTTCGTTGAAGTATATAGTTTCTTACAACAACACAGATTTGACAAGTGTATCAAATTCTGTAGATTGCACAAGAATTTGTCTTCCTCAGGGGCGTCTCACTTACTGTGGCTTGAAAAATGGTCTTTGATGTTTGTAAATGATGTGAAATATTACTCCATTTGCAAATGTAACCAAAGGCGGGTAACATAAACTGTATGGGTGGATAAAATGACATATTATCACTACAAAAGTTTCTATTTCAAAGTTTGCTGAGCTAATTCTGGGTGTGGTAACTGACTTGAAAAAAAGCCATGTTCCTTGTCAAAGTTTGTTCGGTTTCATCTGGATGTAGTTACAAAATCCACATATTTGGCGTCACCTCCGAACATTCCATTCCTTTGTGTGGGATGCCATATATGCCACCGCTATGACGAAAGGTATATTATTATGCAATCTGCAACATTTGATACACTTGCCGGACCTGTGTTGATGCATTTTGCAGCATTTGATACACTTGACAGACCTGTGCTACCTGAAGAAGTCATGTACTTCAACAAAATAACATTTTTCAACTAGGTTGGACGTTCCTTCCAATTTACTGTAATAAAACAAAGAAGTTCAACATACAAATATTCAAGCGGGCTTTTCAACCAAACAGATGATCGAATACAGGGACAATAACAGTCACAACATACTTGATTTTTTTTCCTGTCCCATAGATAATGTCACATAAAACGACTCCCTCGACTTTGAATTGGGCCTGAATCACATTTCTAAGTTGTCTCGGATGTCAATGGTCAGGAACATTGCAAGGAAAGCATCTTAAACCCCAAGTTTTAGACGACAGAGAGAAATTAATACTTGACAAAGAATGGAATGTTGAATAACCAACCAATGCAAGCAGGCCATATCTGGAAGAGACAAGCTATTCAAAAAACTGGGATAGATCTAGTTGGTAGCACCAATTAAGTCCAAGACCCGAAATTGATATTCAACTCATTTTCTACGAATAAAGGATTTGATCGTCAAGAAAAATGTCAACAAGTTTCATCAATGTACATATTTTTTATTGGTCGGCGGCAGGCCAAATCACAATCATTGTGGAAAATAATCTCAGCTGTATTTTGTAACCCATCTTATTTGAATATAGAATAATTGCAAGTTTTTTTTAATAGTGTTTTCCAATCTCTGGTATTTCTTTTCATTTTATTTTGTACCTTCTTTCCCTGTGTGTAGTTAAACATGGATGACAAGATTTTCTTTCTGCTGCCCACTACTTCAATTTAAATAAAGGCTACTATGTTCATTGCTTACGTTTTACATTGAAGAATAATTTGTCATAGGCCATACTTATGTGGCGTCGACCCTATACTTAAAGAAAGAAATTGGAGGACTCGTCCTGCTTTCGTTCTTTGGGTCCCGTAAATAAAATGAATTAATGACTTACAACAAGGTAGCTCAAGTGTTGATGCCATGTTCTTGTTCAATATCTTGCATATATTGCAACTTCTTCTATTTGATAATATCTGTGCATATATACTAATATGAGTACTATTGGAATAAATATAAAAACTTCCTCTTGGGAAAAACTTAGCCAATTATCTGGCCACATGGTCCTGGGTTTGCGGTATTGAACAACTATGTTCCATGTTCCGTCATATACGTCTTGCAGCCAAAGGGTTTCCATGATCTGCAATTTATTCTTTAACTAGTGATAACTCACCAGGGGTTCGAAAAGCTTGGCATTAATAAAGGAACGACCGAAGCTACCCTAATTACTTAAATTACACCAATTTTTGATTAAATTTAATTAAATTTAGATATTAATGTTTATGGAAAGTCAATGTTTGGTCATCTCATTGCAAGGAATACAAGATGAATAGATGATAAGGAGTTTATCTCATTGAAACCACAATGCAAATTCATGTTTTTTGTTGCGTTATATACATCTTGCAGTCAAAACTTTCATGGTTTCAATGAAATTTGCGAACCGAAGAGCATCTTGCAAATTGGGAGATCATTTTCATTTGAAATAGAAACAATCCATTAATATATATTAGTATGAATACTATTCAAATAAATATCAAAACTTTCTCCATTAATACATATTAGTATGAATACTATTCAAATAGATATCAAACCTTCTCTTGGGCAATACTTAGCCAATTATTTGGCCACTAGGCCCCGGGTTCGTGGTATCCAACACCTATGTCCCATGTTCCATCATATACATCTTGCAGTCAAATAAATTCAGTGATCTGTAGTTTATGATTTTACTAGTGAGAACCCACCAGGGGTTCGAAAACATTTCCATTAATAAATGAAAAAAAAGGTTTTTCGACTGTCAGATACTTATCCCTTTTCGCCTTTTCTTTTTCCCATCCATTATCGCTTTCCGGTTTTATACTTGGTTTTTTTTCTATGATCAGTGGTTGCAGAGTTGGCTGGTTGACATATCTTCATCTCCATATGTATCTTCACATGATGAATTTGACTGACCATTGTTCCTTTTCATACTTAGTCAATTTTATGGCCGCGGTTGCCGGGTTGGTGCTTACAAACTCGCCTTTTCTTCTTCTGCCTTTCTATGATATCTAGTTCCAGGGTTGGCGGGCTGACATGTATTCATATCCATATATATCCTTACATGACGAATCTGACTGAATGCTATTCCTTTCCATACTTAGCCAATTTTATGGCCACAGTTGCCGGGTTGGCGCTTACGAACTCAACTGTTTATTGTTTTGTTATATTGCACTCAAAACATCTGTGATCTACAATTCCACTACGGGTTCCTCATATACATTAACTTCGTTCAAAGTATCTATTGCTTCCTTCCATCCCCACCAACTTCACATCCTTCCTGATATACATTAACTATTCTCTTACTAGTGACAACTGGACACACTGGCACAAAAGAATTGGCACCCGCTACTCTGCCATATACAAATTGAATACTGGACTCTGACATCGTCCCCTCTTTCGTGTTACACATTTGCATTCAAATGTTCCGAACTATACAATTTGGTCGTCGGGGCCTTGCGTCCTCTGTGGAAACCTTGTGACCCTATTTTGGATCCTCGCGTTGGCGGGTTCACGAAAATCCAAGTCCTAGTTACTGTTGCTTGTTCTTCCCATCCTATTACTTCTTTCCAGATATGCAACAACAAAGGTTTAATACTAGAACAACATCATGCATCAAGCATAAAAAAATCGTCATTAATAAGCAAAAGTCGGGACAGCCCACCATCCCTACAGAACTTGTCCAAAAACATGCAAATAATATATTTCTTAGCAAATGCAAGTCCCGGCCAGCGTTTCCGTGTTCCATACTTGGACACTTTTTTGATTGTGGGTTCCCAGATTGACGGCCTTAAAATTGTGTTTCAAATTTTTCGCGAGTTGCAAATAGCGCCCGAAGTTTTGCAATATACAATTTGTCTGCAGGAATGTATAAAAACTATTATTTCTACTCTTTTCCCCTCCTCTATTATCCCTTTGTGGTTCTATATTTAGTCGCACCTATATGATGATGGCCTCATGGATTCACAAATTGACAACTCTTTATCTATATATTCACACCATGAGCCCGACCGACCATGGTCCCTTTCAATACTTAGCCAATTATGTGATCACCGGGTCCCGGGTTTGCGATATCCAATGCCTATGTCCCCTGTTTCGTCGTATACATCTTGCACCCAAAGAAATTCCATGATTTGCAATTTATGCCTTTACTAGTGAGAACTCACCAGGGGTTTGAAAGGATTTGCATTAATAAGTGAACAATAGATGTTCTTCTGTGAGATACTTAGTCCTTTTTTCCCTTGTCTTCTTCCCGTGTATTATTGCTTTCTAGTTATATACTTAGTCGCCTTTCTATGATCGCGGGTTCCAACGTTGGCGTGTTGACATATCTTCATCTCCATCTATATTCTCACATGAAGAATCCAACCAACTGTTGTTACTTTTCATACTTAGTCAATTTTATGCCCACGATTGCCGGGTTGGCACTTTCGAACTCTGTTGCTTCTTGTTCCGTGATATACATCTTCCACTCAAAATTTTCATGATTTACAATTCCACCGCGAACTCCTTCGTCCTTTTTCCCTTTTTTTCTTCCTATGTATTATTGGACTATAAAGTATGGACATGAGATTTTATAAAGCATGTATGGATTCCTCATTCCATACCTAGCCACTTTTTGGATCGCTCGTTCTCGAGCGAGCGGGTTCAAAATTGGGCCTCCATTGTTCTGTGCCATACAAATAGAACCTAGAATTCCGTGATATACAAATTAACAAGCGGACCTATGGGATGGCTGGCTCAACATTGCACTTCTATTATTATGTGTCCTCCAAACAACGCTCGTAGTTCCACGATATACAAATTGACAGACGGACTCCAGGGCTGGTGGGGTCAATATTTCCATTGTTTACGGATGGTAATCCCTATCAACTATCTAACTGTATGTAAAAACATTATTTTCAATACTAAATTAGGTCTTACTAGTGACAACTTGACACACTGATACGAAACAATTGGCATCACACCCTCCACAATATACAAATTGACTACCAGATTCCGACATCGTCCACTCTTCCGTGTTATAGATTATGAATTCAAATGTTTCGAGTGATACAATTTGAACATTGAGGCCTCGCATCTTCTGGAGATACCTTGTATGAAACAGTTTGCATCCGACCCTCCGCAATATAAAAATTGACTACCGGGATCACATCTTGTACTCAAAATTTCCATGATCTACAATTCCATCGCGGACTCCTTAGTGCTTTTTCCTTTTTCTTCTTCCCATCTATTATGGATTTCTGGTTATATACTTAGTTGTCTTTCTATGATTGTGGGTTCTAGCATTGGCAGACTGACATATATTTATTTCCATCTATATAATCACATGACGAATCCGACTGACCGCTGTTGCTTTCCATACTTAGCCAATTTTATGGCCGCGGTTACCAGGTTGGCAGTTTCGAACTCTGCTTCTTCTTGTTCCGTGATGTACATCTTGCACTGAAAACTTTTGTGATCTACAATTCCACCGCAGACTCCTCGAACTCGCAAGCTTCACTCTACCATGGTTCAAAAATGTTTCAAAGTATGTGTCACTGCCTTCCATCCCCATTAACTTATTGTCCCTCCTAATATACATTGGTTATGCTCTTACTAGTGACAACTGCACACACTGATACGAAACAGTTGGCATCTATCCCTCCGCAATATACAAATTGACTACCAGGTTCCGACATCGTCCCCTCTTCTGTGTTACAGATTATGCATTCAAATGTTCCGAATGATACAATTTGACCGTCGGGGCCTCACGTCTTCTGGGGAGACCTTGTCAATCTATTTTGGATCCTCGTGTTGACCGGTTCATGAAATCTCCAATTCTTAGTCACTGTTTCGGGTTGGCGCATTCGAACTCTGCTGCTTCTTGTTCAGTGATATATATATTGCACTCAAAATTTATGTGATTTACAATTCCACCACGGACTCCTTAGTCCTTTTTCCCTTTCCTTCTTCCCATGTATTGTCGCTTTGTGGTTATATACTTAGTCGCTTTTCTATGATCGCGAGTTCCAGCGTTGGCAGGCTGACATATCTTCATCTCCATCTATATCCTCACATGTCGAATCTGACCGACCGTTGTTCCTTTCCACACTTAGCCAATTTTATGGCCTCGGTTTCTGGGTTGGCACTTTCGAACTCTGTTGCTTCTTGTTCTGTGATATACATATTGCACTCAAAATTTCTATGATTTACAATTCCACCGTGGAGTCCTTAGTCCTTTTCCCCTTTTCTTCTTCCTGTGTATTATCGCTTTGTGGCTATATACTTAGTTGATTTTCTATGATTGCAGGTTCCAGCGTTGGTGGGATGACATATCTACATCTCCATCTATATCCTCACATGACGAATCTGATCGACCGATGTTCATTTCCATACTTAACCAATTTTATGGCCATGGTTGCCGGGTTGGCTCTTTCAAACTCTGTTGCTTCTTGTTTTGTGCTATACATTGTGCACTCAAAACTTTCGTGATCGACAATTCCACCATGGACTCCTCGAAATCACAAGATTCACTCTACCACGGCTCACAAATGTTTCAAAGTATCTGTCGCTGCCTTCCATCCCCACTAACTTCTTGTCCTTCCTAATATACATTAGTTATGCTCTTACTAGTGATATACAAATTCCCCTCTGGACTTTCATATCATACCCTCTTCGGTGTTACGCGTATTGCACTCAAAAAGTTCTGAGACATACAATTTGACCCTCGCGCCCTCACCTCCAATGGTTGTACCTTGTAACCCTATCTTGAAGCTGCCTTTTCCTGTACCCACGACCTCCGTACATTCTTAGTATGCAATTAGAAACTTTTCATGGTAACAATTGACCATGCAGGAACCGTCAACATTGTCATTACGCATTAAACCAAGATCCGCGGAGAGTTATATTGTCCCTTCCGATTGTTCATCTCAAACACGCGTCGTCGTGTTGGCCCGCTCAAGAAATCTACAATGCTTAATCGCTCATTGTCGTATCCACCATGTTCACATTTCTATGTATGCAATTACTAGTGTTTAATGTTAACAACGCATCATGCAACAATCATCCAAATTGTCATTAATGAATGAAAGTCTCGAGGAGATCTACCATTCACACGCATTCGACCAAGATTTTTGTAGGGTTATATTATCCCTTCCAACTTTTCATTTCATTCATCGTCTGGAGCAAACAAATGTTCTTGTAGACTTATGGCAGCAGGTCGACAACAGTTTTGTGGAGATACAGTAAATATCTTCGGACAACAGGACCAGAACTTCCAGTGGTCCAGGGCATACTTTTACTATTCATCCCATTCCACCCAGAACGAAGTGACTAGGAACCTTTGTTGATGTACCAGACATTAATAATTTTTTATAAATTTCAAATTAAACTAATTTCGGAATACGAAATTATGCATGGATACCACATGTACTTCAACTTGCTACCCACGTGTCTGTACTAGGTCACATTTATTCCCATTCCAACCTGGTAGGGACTACGCTGCCATACAACACTTGTTAGAAATGGGAGATGAACATACATGCAAATGATAAAATAGAAGATATACATACATTAAGAGTAGATGTAGATGGTGTTTGACAATAATACTTAAATATAATTATCTGTAAGATGTTATATTCATGCTTTATTTCTTTTTCATAATACTTAATGATCTTTGTGAATCTTTTGAGTAGAGCTCGGATTGGTATTTGGTTTATATAATTCTTTACCAAATAATAATTTTTTTGTGTTAGATTGAATTCTAGACCTTTAGTTATACGCAATACATAACATAGTGTAGGCCATCTTTGATGTAAATTTTCTTTTTATTGACATTATATTCATGCAATAAATTGTCTTTTGTGAATCGTTTGAGTAAAGTTCGGAATGGTGTTAAATTTATATGGTTCTTTACTAAATAATAAAATGTTTGTTTTAGATTGTATTCTAGACCTATGTGCTTTTATATCATCAAGTGCATTTTTATTGTGATTTTAATTGTCTTTATAGACTAGTTATAAGCAAGACATACTATATGTGTAATTTTTTTTATTGATTTTATAATTAAAATATTTTTCTTTTTATTAATTATATAATTAAAATTTTATATCTTTTATGGTATTTGATATGATATTTGATACTGTTTGGTTTTTGAGTGAATGCTTCATATTCTATAATATCTATCATAAAGACATAATATATGTGTAATTTTTTCTTTTATTGATTTTATAATTAAAATTTTATAGCTTTTATGGCATTTGATATGAATTTTGATAGTGTTTGGTTTTTTAGTCCATGCTTCAAATTCCATGATATATATAATATATATAATAAGGTTACATGAATTTTATAAATAAATAAATAGGTTGTATAAATAATTACCATGCGATAGGCATAGAGCTAGTATCTAATCTTATCATTGGCATAGAGCTAGTATACAATATTATAATTATTGAATATATTATGAAGCTATATAGGGCCACATAGTAAATACACCATTAATGTTACACAAAATAATATAATGAATATCATAATTCAAAATAAACATAGTAATTGATTGTAGAAAAGTGTCATATCAAGTAGTAGTTGTTGGGATAGTACCTACATTGGGATGAGGGTCTTTATCCTTATGGTTTGACCCATATCCTTCTACTGTAATGTATAGACTAGCCAAGATAAACTCACATCCATTGTGACCTTGCTTGGGATCCTCAAGTAACTCTGTATCGAAGATGGCCAACGATATAGTCAAATACTTATCATAGTGTAGTAATTTAAGGACTTGAGAAGGAGGCCATCTCTTGTGCCACTCTTAGTGCTCACAAACCACTCAAATAGCTTTGCACTAAGGGAGAAAACTTAAATTCGTGAGAATGAGATGAATAGACCAACGAGTGCTCATCAAGGAGGATCTTGTTAATCATACATGGTGCTAAGGCCTATAAACTATCAATTGGGGAAGGTGCACCATATCCATCTATGCCTTCCTCACCTACACCTAGATTTGCAAGTGAAAAGGGATACATATTAGGGAGTCATCATACCGAGTAAAAGACATGCAATGTTATACATTTGAAAATATGAATTTATTTATTGTTTTACAAATAAGATGTTATAGAAATTTTTGTATATGACTTTTATTGCAAATTAAAAAATTTCACCTCTCACTAAAGGGTTCTAGCAACTAAACTTTGAGAGATTTAGCTTTAGGGTTGATATGAAATATTTAATTACTGTAGCGAACAACAACATATACTTCACTTCACATCAATGCAAATCACTAGGTAGCCAAAGAGAAAAGATACCAAACACGTGTACTTCAATGTCAACAAGCTACAACCCTTATGACACACTTTTCCTTGCATATAATAGATCTAAAATAACTTTATTACAATAGATTTTATAGTGGTAAATATGCCCTCTTCTCTTCAAGATATATGTCAACTCTTTTAACAATCTCAACCATACGTTATTGTTATTTTTATATTTGACACTCTAGGCCAAGAAAGATGTAACAAGCCAAGGCACACACTTGTGATAAAGATTAATTATCTCACATTTTTTTTTCTTCGAAAGGACAATAAATTTGCACTTTTTTTCTAAGAAAAATGCAATTAGTCGTGGTTTTCCTATGAAATAAGAACAACGAGTCACATGTTTTCCATATATATCCCACGGTCTCTCCTTAAAGATTTGAAAAACAAAAAAAATCAAGGAAAGCTAAAATTTGCGAGTTGGAAAAAAAAAAGATGTGTGTGGAGGTTGTGAATAGAAAAAATCTACATATGCAGGTAGTTTTTGTAGCATCTCCAGACCCCTGCTGGGCAATTCCACAAGAAAATTATGAATATTGATACCATTTATTTAACTGATAGTGCTCTGCAAATGCAAAAATTAATGAAGAATAACAACAAGTATATAGATATAGCTTGTACATGAAAAACCCATGAGAATAAATGCATAAATATTAACACAACACGTAAATTAACACACAATAAACGCTTATCTTTAGTAAAAAGAACATCAACTGTGTGCAGACCTTCCACATTCCTCCCAGCTCATGGGTGACTCACTGTTGAAAATTATGAGCAGTGCAGTCTAAGGCCCAGATTGTAGCATCCCCAGACCCTTGTTGGGAAATGCCACACGAAAATTATGAATTATGATACCATTTATTTAACTGATAGTGCTATGAAAATGCACAAATTAATGAAAAATAACAACAAGTATATAGAGATAGCATGTACATGAAAATCCCATGAGAATAAATGCATAAATATTAACACAAAACATAAATTAACACACAATAGACACTTATCTTTAGTAAAAAGAACACCAACTATGTGCATACCTTCCACGTTCCTCCCAACCTTAGACCACACTACTCATAAATTTCAGGAGTGGGTCACCTCCGAGCTGGGGCTCAAACTCCACTTGGGAAAGGAAATCCTAACTAGGCTAAGGTCTCTCAGACAACATAAAACTCAGACTTAGGTGCCAACTCAAACTAGCAACCTATAGTTTCTCATTCCCCACATGCTTGTCCCACCCCAGGAAGTGTACACCTTCTCTGCTCAACAGTCCTTTGGCTTCCCCACTTCCCTTCCGGGGTCTCAACAACATTCCAGATTGGAAGTCTCAAAGCCATGTAGCTACAACTTGGCACATTGGGAAATCAATTCCCAACAATTCTCTCACCTAGAGAGAATGCTCACAGGCCTGTCAACCAATTTCTTCAATATCCTATGGGCCAGGAAACCCAACTCTTTAGTCCAGTTTCAACACTTTCCCTGGAAGAGGTAAGGGTATGATAATGACAACATGAAAGTATGGGTGGCAACAATGTGGTGAGGCGAGAATCTTGATGGAATGATATCCAAATGAACTAAATCCCCCTAAAATTATATGCATGTTCACAACTTGACACTTTTCATGTTGGGAACTACATGGGCCCACACATGGATTCCGTCACAAGGTGATACGTTTCTCAACATAGGGACTTAGGATATATAAAATATCCATACTTTATATTTTTAGGAATATTAATAAAATATTCCTTTGGGATTAATCCTTTTATCTCCCTATCCTTTTAGCTTTTGTCTCTCCAGCCTAATAACCACAGAGGCACTCTGGCCTCAAAATACATACATACAAAGGCACTTTGGCCCCAAGTATCCTATCTCACCAACCTATATGTACAATTTTATTAATATTTACAATTAGGGTTTGGCCTAGGGGTATTGCATTACCCTCCCTCTTATTTATGCACTGTCCTCAGTGCATTTTATACGCATGTACAATAAAAAATTTCAAAAGTATTCAAAACGATGCATGTATTATTCCTGCATAGCATCCTCGTGCTTCCAAGTTACATCCTCAGGACCATACCAGGTCCATTGGACCTTTACTAGCTCTATGGCTCAATTCCAGAGATGCTTGATCTTCCGATCCAATATGCAAACCGATTGCACTTGAAATTTTCCTTCTTGCTCCACCTGAATCACATTCATATCAATGATAAGATTATCATCAAGTACATAATTTTTAAGCAATGATACATGGAATAAATTATGAATACACATCGATGCAGGTAAGGCAAGCATGCATGCGGAAATACCAATCTTCTCTAGTATTTCAAACTCCCCACAATAACGTGTTGCCAACTTTGAACAATTTCCCAACTTCAGGGAACTTCTCTTGGCCTTTTCTTTTAAGAACACATGGTCACCCACTTTAAACTCTCTGTGATTTCTACATTTATCTGCATAACATTTATGTTTGTCCTGGGCAGCTTTAAATTTTGTTTTATTTTCACCATTTTCTCTTTCATTTCCCTGAATAATTCTGGTCCAACCATTGTTTTGTCTATTGGGTTGTCCCATCTCACTTATGTGTTGCACCTTTTTCCATAAAGTGTCTAAAATGGGCTCATCTTTAGAGATGCGTGATACCCATTGTTGTAAGAAAACTCCCTCCCATTTTGATGGTTTATCCATCACATACATCCTTAGCATGTCTTCTATTACCTGATTTATTCATTCTGTTTTTGTATCTGTCTTTGGATGATAGGTTGTGTTAAAATTCAGATTTATTCTAAATCCATTCCAAAAATTTGATGTAAATTTGAGATCTCTGTCAGACACAGTTTTCTTTGGTACACCATGCAACCTAGCAATTTCCCTCATGTAAATATCAACAATGTTGGTTGCCTTGTGAGTTAACATCACTGGAATAAAATGGGAATATTTAGTAAGCTTATCCACCACCAGCATGATGGAATCATGCTGCTTGGTTTTTATGCACAAATTGGTGATGAAATCCATTGTTACCACTTCCCATTTCCACTTAGGAATGGACAATGGTTTTAGCAAACTAGTTGGGTGTCTATGCTCAACTTTGACCTTTTGGCATTCCAAACACCTGACAATAAAATCAACCACTTCTTTCTTCAAACTTGACCAATAATATTGGCTCTTGACAGCTGCAATAGTTTTCTGGTAACCTGGGTGCCCCGCATAAGATATATTATGCATTTATTTCAATATAAAAATTTTCAATTCCTGAGAATTTGACACATAAATTCTGCCCATGTACATGAGAGTTTCATCCCCTTTTAACTCAAAAACCTTAATTTTCTACTACAAAATATCTTGTTGTAATTTTGTATTTATTTCCATGTAGTGCAGATCTGATTTTACAGCCTCTAAAGTTCTGTCTTTCAAATCTGATTTATAAATGCTAATGGTTGTAGCATGCATCTCATGCACTCTCCTATTGAGTGCATCAACCACCTTTTTATCTTTACTTGTTATATGCTTTATATCGAAATCATATTCAATGAGGAACTCCAATCATCTGATTTTCCTAACACTTGAAGTTCATTGTCCAAATAAATATTTCAGACCACTATGGTCTGTCCTCAACTCAAATATTTTCCCCATGAGATAGTGCCTCCATATATTCAGGGAATGCACTATGGATGCCAATTCCAAACCATGAGTAGCATAGTGTCTTTCATGCTCCTTTAATTTCCTTGATTCATAAAATACCACACACCCATTTTGACTAAGGACCCTGCCAATCCCTTCTTTACATGTATCAATGCATACTTCAAAATATTCATTAGGATCAACAATTCTCAAAATTGGGGCATTGGTCAACAAATATTTCAAATGTTGGAATCTTCTTTCACAATCAACAGCCCATTCAAATCTCACACCTTTCTTTTGCAAAGATGTGATTGGGTGTGCAATCTTTGAGAATGCATCAATAAATCTTCTGTAGCAACCTACAAGTCCCATGAATGATCTCACCTCAGAGACATTCCTTGGTGTTGGCCACCCTTCAATGGCCCTTATCTTTTATGGATCCACTGCTATCCCTGCTTATGAAATGATATAGACCAAATAATGAATTTTCTTATGATAGAATGAACACTTGCTGAATTTGGCATATCACTGATGCTCTCTCAATACCTGTAGCACCATCCTCAAGTGATGCTCATGCTCTTCTTCATATTTTGAGTAAATAAGTATGTCATCCAAAAATACAATGACAAACTTATCCAAGTATTCTCTGAAAGTACCATTCATTAGACACATGAGGACAACTGGTGCATTTGACAACCAAAATGGTACCACTGTGAACTCATAATAGCCATACATTGTTCTGAAGGTTGTCTTGCTGATGTATTCTTCTTTAATTCTCACCTGATGATAGCCTGATTTGAGGTCAATCTTGGAGAATATATTTACATCCCTCACCTGATCAAAGACGTCATCTATCATTGGAAAATGATACTTGTTCTTCACTATTACCTTATTCCGTTGCTCGAAGTCAATGAAAAGTCTCAACGTTACATCCTTTTTCTTCACAGATAATTCAGAGGCACCCCAAGGTGACAAACTTGGCCTTATATACCCCTTCTTCAAAATTTCTTCAAGTTGCATTTGCAATTCCTTCAACTCTGGTGTGCTCATCCTATAAGGACTCTTGGATATTGGGGCTACTCCAGGCATCATATTTATGGAGAAATCAATATCTCTCTTGGGTGTAAACCTATGTGATTCTTTAAATACATATGCATACTCCTTTAGGACTAGATAATATTCAATACTTGGCACCTTATCTTTGGGTGTCTCTTCCATATGTGCTGCAAATATTTGACATCCTTTCCTGAAACTTTTCTTCATCTGCAAGGCGTAAACTTCTCTGATGGTTACTTCCCTGGGAATTCCCTGAACTATCCTTAAGTTATCTTCCTCAGCCAAGCATGTAAATGCCTTATTATAATAGTCTAAGAAAGCATGCTGTTGGTCCAACCAATCCATACCAATTAGGAAGTCATATGAGCCCAAAGGTATGATTTTCAAATATTCCCCGGTGCTCAGCCCATTCATGTCCATTGGACATGCCTTAACCATCTCATTAATTTTCCTTTTAGCTCTTGTGGCCAACTGTACCAACCAATGTTTTCCAAGATTTCTTCTTGGCAATTGAAACGTTTCCACTATCTTAGGATCTAGATAACTATGACTAGCTTCTGAATCAATTAAAATAGCAATGGGTTGGTTGTTAATATTACCTTCCACTTCAATCATATGTGACTTAAACTCAAATTGCTTTTTATCTAGGGATGCTTAGATCCTAGGTTCATTTATTCCCTTCTCTTCAATTGTATCATCTTGTTGTACATTGTGAACATACCTCAGTTTTTCACCTATGTGATGAAAATCTATGTACATATGATCTCCCCCGCAACCCCAACATTGAATAGGTGGTTTCCTTGGTCTTTTTCTCATTGTTTCAGTCATTCTAGGCTCTTTAGAGGCTAGTTTTCCCTGTGTATTGTTTTTTAAGAATGGTGGATTGCCCCCCTTCTTCCTTTGCTCCATCTTGCTCCTCTTCATGTCTTCCCAAGCCTTTTGGAAAGTTGGTCTTCCTCTATTCTAATAATAATGAAATTTATCCCTCCTTATAGTTTCATCTAGTGTCTTGGGATCATCATACTTTATCTTATCACAGATAAATGATGGCATCCCACTCAAGTACCTTTGAATCTTAACCTATTCATATCAAGTTTTTAGAGCTGTTGAAATATGGTCCTTTCATTCTTGATGAAAGGACCATATTTCAGCAGCTCTAAAAACTTCCTTTCATACTCATCTATGGTCATACTCCCAATCTTGAGTTCAAAGAACACCTTCATTTTATTATCATAATATTGTTTGGTTAAGTATTTTTTTTGAAAATACCTTTTAAATTCTCTCCAAGTAACCTTATTCTCATCAATATGTTGTACTTGCACAAACTGGTCCCACCACATTGATGCTTTCCCTTTGAGTTTGTAAATGAAAATTCTCCCTTCTGCCTATGAAGAGTAATTATGCAACTAAAATTATTTCCTCATGCCTAGCAGCGAGGTCTCCACATCTTCATCCTTCTTGTGCTCACCATCAAATGTTGGAGGCTTGAT
Organism: Picea mariana; assembly: GCA_032191745.1. Taxonomy (NCBI): domain Eukaryota; kingdom Viridiplantae; phylum Streptophyta; class Pinopsida; order Pinales; family Pinaceae; genus Picea; species Picea mariana. The sequence goes on from JASDQU011245101.1 coordinate 18,624, forward strand.
TTTATTCATTTCTCCCTGTAGCTCATCCACTCCATACCTCCTCTTATTCTTCCTGATAGGGGATGGGATTGAACTAATGTGTGCTCTCCTAGCTGAATGTCTTGGAGAGTGATGGTGATTCCTACCAACACTTGTTTTTCTACTTATCTCATCATGAGACCTGTGACTCCCTGATTTGCTTGACTCGGTCTCCTTATCCATCTTCTTCTCTATTTTGTCCAAGCTCTACATTAACTTGATGTTGAATCCTTCTTGTTTTCCCTTAGCTTTTGTAATCCTCTCGTTATCAGCTTTATAACTTTGGAAATCCTTTTGCAAACCTTTTATGGTCTCTACCAAGTTCATGTTTCCTTCCTTTCCTTCTCCATGTCCATTTGAATTTGTAACTTCATTACCCATACTAACATACATCCCTCTGATCTCATATTCATGGCTGTAAAACCTTTGTGCATATTCCATGCTTTCCATGCTTTCAAACTCTGTGATGATCCTGTTCTGATCTAATTGTTGTTAACTCTACAAAATGTGCAGGAAACAAGATTTGTTAGACTAACTAATTATGAAATCTATAAAGACTAGGCACACTTATACTCTATGAGAGTATCAAAATCATTTCCTCTGATTCCTTGTGAATTTAACAATCCAATTCAATTTTTATGGGTGGATATATGGAATATTCTACCCAATACCTTTCCAATGCCTACTTCCTTTCTCAATTCTGAACCTTGAGCAGAAAGTTATGACCATTTGACCAATACCCATGAATTCCTTTTATTCACATCTCAACTAGGTGTAATTCTGAACTGTATTTTGTGTATTTTTGTACTTTCTCTTTGGAGTTTTCGTAGGATCCCAACTAGGTTCCTTCATCATTATAATTTGGAAAATCTGTCCAAGTTTCACCTCTATCTGGGTTCCAGGCTGTTAGATAGAGCCAATTGAAGTTCTAGGCCAATTAATATTTTTGGCGCTAAATGCTATAGGAACCTTTATGCCCTCCTAGACGTTTTTAATGTGCCTAAAATTTTAATTTGGCTCCATGACTGTTATCTATGGCTCAATATATTTCCATAGTCTGCTCCTGTACCACAATCCAATTCCAGAGTAGGAAGTTATGGCCCTCAGAAGTTAAGTGGGTCTTAAAATTTACCCTCCACTGTTTGGTATGTAACTCTCTCATACAAGATCCATTTGATGAATGGTTTACGCCATTATAAATATATCTCTGAGCCTTCGAAAATGGCCTACAAGTTGAACACCCGAAAATCACTGCAATTTTCCAGTAATTTTTCATTGTTTTTTGTAATTTCTGGCAGAATTATGTTGACTGGGTTTCTCACGAGGAATCTCAAGTGCACCTAGAGTCACGGGTGGTTCCCTGTTAGCCTCCAACCACCATGGATTTCCCTGTTGTCCCTTAACTCCTTCCTCTATAGGCATGCATACTAACTTTTTTTTTATCTTTTTGCGGGCCCCACAACCCATGGCAACCAATCATTAGGTCACATAAATGGGTGGGCCCCATCCACACCATTATACCATGTCCGCATAAATTTGAGTGCCCTTTTAATTGGACGATGGGGGATTTTGGGGTGTTGATAGTGATCGACGGTCAACGTCGCATTGTGGCCCCCCCAAGCTTGACCGACTGTTAACATATTGGGGAGGGACCGCAAAACCTAACCATTTTTTTGTCTAGGGTGACATGTCACACATATGTGCATTGCAACCCCCCTTTCCTTGGGTTAGTATAGCCCCACTCGACCCCCCTACAACTTAGTTCTGCAGTTCCAGGCTCTGGGTTTCATTGGTAGGAGGGCACCCACCACTGTGGCACTAAGTCACCCACCACTTATTCCACCATGCCATCGTGTACCTGCCACCATGGCCCTGCCATGGTGTAAATACACATCACATATCTGACATGTTTGCTGACACGTGGCCTCCACACATCATGCTGACCACACTGCTCATAACTTTCAGTAGTGAGTCACCCCCAAGCTGGAGCTGAAACTCCACTTGGAAAAATAAATCTAACCAAGCTAAAGTTTCTTAGACAACATAAAACTCAGAATCAGGTGCCAACTCAAACTAGAAGCCTAGAGTCCCTCATTCCCCACATGCCTATCCCACCCTAGGAAGTGTGCCCCTTATCTGCTCAACAATCCTTTGACTAACCCACTTCCCTTTCGGGGCTTCAACAACAAGCCATAAAGGAAGTCTCAGAGCCTTGTGGCTACATCTTGGCACCTTGGGAAATCAATTCCTATAAGTTCTCTCACCTAGAGAGAATGATCATGGGCCTGGAAACCCACTTCTTCAATATCCTATGGGCCTAACAACCCACCTCTACAGTCCAGTTACAATGCTTTCCTTGGTACATGTATGGGTATGGTAATGCAACATGAAAGTATGGATGAAAACAATGTGGTGAGGTGAGAATCCTGATGGAATGATAGACAAATGAACTAAATCCCCCTAAAATTATTTGGATGTTCCCAACTTGACACTTGTCATGTTGGGAACTACATGGGCCCACACATGGATTCCCTCACAAGGTGATACGTTTTTCAACATAGGGACTTAGGATATATAAAATATCCATACTTTATACTTTATATTTTTAGGAATATTAATAAAATATTCCTTTGGTCTTAAGCCCCTTAACTTAGCCCCTTTTTCCCATACTCTTAAACCCACCTTTTTCCATTCTAATGGAGTTTATCCCCCCATACATTTTTACATGGTTGGTTTGAAGCAATGGTGTGTTTTCATTAAAAAATGAATGTGATTACATTTTACAAATATAGGCTCACTAGCCCTTTAGCTTATGGCTCTCCATCCTAATAACCACAGAGGCACTCTGGCCTCAAAATACATACATAAAAAGACACTCTGGCCCCAAAGTATCATGGCTCACCAACCTATATGTACAATTTCATTAATATTTACAATTGGGGTTTTGTTTAGGGGTATCACATTTTTTCCATAGTGTTCAAAAATATGTAGTGTACAAAATCGAGCTCCATTTCCTATAATAATGCAGTTCAAGATACATCTAGTCCATACAATCCATAAATGTTATATAGGAGGGACCCTAGTCTAATCATCATGAGGCACATGTGTCTCATGGTAGCATATGATAACATTGGCTACCTTTGGGGCATGCCACCTACTCTTATCATGGGCATGCCCATAGTGAGCCCTCTAGGTTCCTTTGCACCTTGTGGAGATTATGTACAGTGTTCTCATCCTCCTCCTCTATGTTTAGTTGTTTCTCTTCTTTATCTATATGACGGTTCGAGGCCATCTCAATTGGATGGAATAGACCAAAATTTGTGTCATACATAATGATTGTCAGTGTCATTACAAAACGAAAAAAATTATAATATTTTAAAATCCAAAAAATGTTATAATTTCAAAATAAAAAAAAACACACCTGTTCTTTTCTTACCTATGTATCCCCACTATGATCTAGAAGGTATTATGAGCTTTGGATCATGCCAAAAGTTTGTGTCGACATAGGGATAGTTCTCTATCATGGTGATATACTCATTCCACCAAATAAAGAAATCATGGTCGGTTGTACTCATGGGAAAACTGTCTCCAAGGTGATCCATGCATCTTGGGCTTAGATGACCCAACAAACTTAGTAGATACACATGGGTGCATACTTTCTATTCTCCCCATAAAGAAAAAAACAAAGGATCGACCAACGTTATGACATGGCATTACAAAGTGATACAATATTTGTGATATGGTATTGTGAGACCCAAAGTGGTATTGTTAGGAGATCTAAGTATGGTAATCCCATATGTTATGAAATATATCCTCCCTTTATGGTGTGACTATGATCATACTTCATGGCATGGATCCTCTTTTTGTATTAAAATCACATGTTAGATGTAATTATGTTCATGTTTAGGCACTCTCATCCTAGTGGTGAAGAGAGTTTCCTTGGTTGTTTCGACACTCCTTCCTTTATGATGATGAGGGTTGGTCATGACAAATGATCATTGAGATGTGGTAGTACCTCCTTCTTGTTGAAAGAAGATGAGCCCATGGAATATAATGATGGGACTCCTCCCTTCATGATTTTTGAAGGTGACCCATTTTTAGCTTCTCTTAAATCCCATATAACATTAAGGGAGGGCATTGCAATATTATTGCTAAATGAACATTAATTCTAAGTTAAATGTTTACATTAGAGAAACATATGTTATATAATATAATTTTGAGATAAATTTATCACACTTAAGTAATGATTATATAAAATGTAACACTCCTTAGCCCAGTTGAGTTTCATTATATGCAGAATACTCATAAAAAATAATTTTTTCTGATATCAGCTATGAATTATAGCCATATTTAACTATTGTTTGTTACCATTGATTAAATTCATCTACAACATTTTAAAACAAGCATAAATGCAGCTAATAACTCACACAACAACATGTAAAACCGTTCTCATACACAGAGTAAAAGCACAAAAAATAAATAGATGAGATAACTCAGAAAAAAATAAAACACTTATATTTTAATTTAGTTGTGCAACCAGTTGTTTGGGATGGAAGTTCCACCCAAATATAGAATTTATGTTCCAAATATACACAACAAGTCACCCCCGAGCTAAGGCTAGTAATCCACAAAAGAGGGTGGTCTCTCACTATCCACTCATAGCTCGAAAATTTCACAACCCAGTGGTATTCTCCTACAACTATCCTGATTTTCCACTAGCGCTCTTCCTCTTGACTTTCCCAACCCAAGGAATGCACCCTTTCATTGATATTAGTCTCTCAGGTGTCCCATTCATTTATCAGGGTCTCTCTGGCATATGTAACCAATAATCTCTCTGCTGGGAACTCAAGGGAACTTAGTACCATGAAAACTATCAACAAACAACAACAAACACTTTCTATTATAGTGCAACTCACACATAAGTTCACTCTTCAGGTTTGAAAAAATGGCTCTTTAGTCTTCAGCTCCAAATATGCTCCAAAAACGCTCCAACATGCTTCAGAATTTTCCCTCCATGGTTGCTTCGGCACAAAGCTCTTCTTTTATGCTCTCTACTTGTTGTTCATGCAAAAAATTGACTGTCTAAACTTGTTGTAACTTCCCATACAAATTTCATCTCTTGAGCTTACTTGCTTGAATCACACATTTCCCCAAGCTAATTTGTTAAGAACCAAATATCAATATAGCATAGAAAAACCTCAGAGAAAGTACTCAACGCCTTGAAAAAGAGATAATTTCAGATAATAAGCCTCTTCGAGGGGGAAACCTCCTTTTACCCCACTTAAATGTTCAAGTACAAGATGATTAAAAATGAAAATGTCTCCTTGGTATATATAGGAGACTAGGAGGTATAATTACAACTAATGGCCTAAAGCCGACATAAATAAAATAACATTACTAATATAATATGCCCCAATTAAGGGGTAATGAGCCAATATTAGGGCTTAACATGCCCCTCCCCTTGAGACAAGTGTTGTCCACAATACTTGAGTAACTCTGGATGCTTCTGTATAAAAGACTCATCTTCCCAAGTGGAATCTTCAGCCGGTAGTTTCCTCCATTTAATGAGATACTTTGAAATGGATCTATTCCTTAGCTGGTGAATTCTTGTGTTAGTGATGGCTTCAGGCTCCAATATGATTTTTCCTTCTTCGTCAAGTTCTGGCAATATAGTTTGAACTGGGATCTTGTCACCTATAACCTTCTTTAAGCACGAAACATGGAAAACTGGGTGTACTCGTGAAGATG
>JASDQU011245102.1:14702-25586 GCA_032191745.1 Picea mariana
TCTTCTCAACTCTCTGAATAGAGGAGGTCATCTCTACATTCCAGCTCAGTCTCAGGGAGGAACCACGTACCCTTCTTAGGGGCTTTCTCTCAGGTTTGTAAGCTGGGAGAAAGACTCACATAGCTTCAATGATCCACATCTCACAGGTTTGTAAGCTGGAGAATGTCTCACATAGCTGCATACATCAACAGAATATATGTCCCTGGATACAAAAAGATTGAGATCAACAGAGATGTTATCTTTGATGAAGATGCAACTTTCTACAAATAAAAAGGAAATCATGTAGATGAGGTACATGATGAGGAACATACAACTTCTAAAGTACTAGATACAGAAGAAGAAGAATATCTACTTGAGAATCATGATATGATGGAGCCTCAGAAACCTGCTGATTCACCGACATAAGTGATTACATATCAGAGAAAACCAGGTTGGACTCGTGAACTCATTCAAGATGCAGAAAGGTATGGTGCCCCAAATAAGACTTTTAGAGAAAGTAAAAGACCTCGATTATATTCCAACTATGTTGCACTTGTGTCTTACATCATTGATGCATAACCTTCCAGCTATGAAGAATCTGCTGAGAAGAAAGTGTGGCAGGATGCCATGATTGAAGAATATCAATCAATTATGAAAAATGATGTTTGGGACATAGTTCTGAGACCAAAAGAAAAATCTGTGGTAACATCTAAATGGTTATACAAAATCAAGCATGTTGCGGATGGTAGTATTGAGAAATACAAAGCAAGGTTTGTAGCTCGTGGGTTCTCTCAGAAAGAGGGAATAGATTACGAAGAAACCTTTGGTCCTGTGGCAAGATACACTTCCATTAGAGCTACTATGGCTTTAGCTGCAAATATGGGATGGAAACTACATCAAATGAATATAAAAACTGCTTTTTTGAATGGTGTGATAGAAGAGGAAGTGTATGTGGAGAAACCACAAGGATTTGAGACACATGACAGTCAGACACATGTGTGCAGATTAAAGAAAGCCTTGTATGGCTTGAAGCAAGCACCTAGGATAAGGAAATGAAAAGCTCATCGCTGATTGCAAGAAGAAGCTTTCTTCAGAATTCGAAATGAAAGATCTGGGTCAGATGCACTATTTCCTAGGTTTGGAAGTGTGGCAGAATCCAGGTGAGCTTTGTCTGAGTCAACGAAAATATGTTGTGGAAATTCTAAAGAAATTTGGAATGATGGATTGTAAATCCATGACTACACCTATGACGACAAATCCAAAGTTATTATTTGATACTTCATCAGAGATAGTGGATGCCACTTTGTATAGGAAAATGATTGGTTCGTTGATGTATTTAACGAACACAAGGTCATACATATGTTTTGTTGTGAACACTTTAAGTTAGTATATGGTTGAACCCAAACATGTTCATTTGATCACAACAAAACATGTGATGAGATACTTGAAAGGTACCATTGAGTATGGTATCAAGTATGATGCAGATTGTGAGTTTAGACTACAGGGATACTCTGATTCAGATTGGGCTGGTAGTGTCACAGATCGTAAGAGTACTTCAGGATGTTGCTTTAGTTTGGGATCAGGTATGATCTCATGGTTTAGCAGGAAGCAAACTAGTGTTGCGCTCAATACAACTGAGGCATACTATATGGCAACATGTTTAGCATGTACTGAAGCTGCATCGCTACGTAAATTACTTTTAGGATTATTTGATATTGAGTTAGATGCTACTAGTATCTGTTGTGACAATCAGAGTTGCATAAAGTTGTCAGTGAACCCTGTGGTTCATGACAAATCAAAGCATATTGGAATCAAGTATCATTTTATCCGTGATGTGGTAGAAAAGGGAACAATGAAGCTTCATTATGTGGCTACCAATGAGCAGGTTGCAGATGTGCGGACAAAACCTCTGTCAAAGGTGAAGTTTGAGTACTTCAAAGACAAACTTGGACTGGTCCCTCGTAAGGGGGAGTAAGGAGCTGCATATGGGATTCTGGTGACAGTAGCGGGGCAAGTCATTTACAGGTAGGATGTGGGATATTCTATTTTATTCTTATCCAGTATGAAAAAGGACTGGCTCTAAGATTACTCATCCAGTATGAAAAATGATTGGTACTGAGTAAGATGGTTCTCGGTGAATTAATAGTTCCTGGTGAACTGTATAGCTTCCTCTAGCATATGGCTAGTACGACAGTTCTTGGTGAACTGCACAAACAATTCTTGGTGAATTGAGTGAATAAAAATCTGTAATGACATCAGTGTGCTCACCAGAGATGCTACCGATCCCAATGCTAGCTATGGATACAAAACTTCTCTTGATGAAAAGATTATACATGGATCAACAAGGAAATAGCCAAATAAAGACAAATGGATGTAACAGTTGGTACTAGGAAAATGCCTTCCTTGCTAAGAGGGAGCGTTGAATTATATAGCTTTGGAATTTATTTTCCCTATTGTAACTAACCATGTAAATAAAGTTTTGATATAGTGTTAGCTTTATGTCAAGCATCAAACACCTGACAAGTGTCAACCTCATGCCAAGACAACCATATGCCATGTGTCAACCTCATAGCACCTCTAAGAGGGCTGCTTAGGGTGGTTGTAGTGGCTAGCTTAGGGAGGCTGCTTAAGAGGGTTGTTTAGGGCGGTTGGAGTGGCCAACTTAGGGGGCTGCTTAGGGTGGTGGTATGACAACTGTTATACAATTGTTATACAATCCTAAAACAACAGTTTAGGGCAGCCTCTAGAAGAGACAAAGGAAGTGACCTTTGGGAGCATTAGGAGGTGGCTCTTAGGAGCTTTAGGAGGTGGCTCTTGGGAACATTAGGAGGTGACACTTGGCAGCCAAAGGAGGGCAGGTATGACCGTTGTTGTACAACTGTCATACATTCATAGGGGGCTGATTAGGGTAGCCAAACCAACCTATAAAAAGGGGCATTCACTTAACATTTGGATACCTTTGTTTTGCTGGAGTCTTCTGCYGAGGCAAGGCATCTATTTGCTGAAGTATTTTGCTGGTATATGACTGATATCTACTAGAATCTTCTGCTGGTATATGGTTGCTAGTTGCTGGAGTCTTCTGCTGGTATATGGCAGCTAGTTGTTGAAGTAYACTGCTGATACAAGMACTCTATTCTTGCTGAAGTCTTCTATTGTTCCTTGCTGATATAAGGCTGCTACAAATACTATGTTAAAKCTGCCATAAGTCTGCTACAACAAGAAGGAAAGTCAGTTATCTTTTGGTGATTTTGCCAAGCTGTTGCTGTWAGTATTAGTTCAGCTATTTGTGAAGTTTGTAAGTGCTGAAACAGAGGTATTGTTTCATCCYTCTGAGTCCTATGTAGTTWCTCTAAATTTTTGTACTGGTATTGTACTTTGTTGAAGAATCTAAAGAGAAGTTTTGGCTGGGTTTTCTACCCAAGGAGGGTTTCCCAGGGTATACTTGTGTTCTCTCTGTGATTGTCCCACTTTCAGTGATCCTCATATATGTAGATGTATTGGTATGTTGGTTGTATGTTGTAAATTTTTTAAATTTACCTACATGCATCAGTGTTTCAATACTTTTTTGTGTTCATTTTTGCTTCAAGTTTACAACTCACACCTAAAGGGAAAGATAAAATTAACCTTAAAACTTATCACAAGCACCCCAAAACATTAGAGTAGGTTTCAAGTTCCTAGTTAGCTTAGATTAGATTTCAATTTCTAGATTAATTTAGTTAGATATTTTTTCTAGATTAGTTTTAGTTTTAGTATTTACTTTCTGCATTTCAATTTGGCAAATAAACATTTCCCCTCAACTCCTCGGTGTATGCTTTGAACCTTTGCGAGCCTAGCTCGACCTGGAAAACTCATCTGAACCCGGTCTAGTTAGTGTGGAGTGGTTTAATAGGACAATCCTTTATGTGTGAAGTCAGACGAGAACTTTGAGATCTAGGTTCTCCCCGTGTTGGACCTCCAACATTCTTTATTGAACTTGTTGGTGAAGATTAAGGGGATATTCTCCCTTTGGATCTTCGGCAAGTTCTTCACAACCCAAGTTGAGGGATAGCCTCTTAAGGGGCCCAATCTAGATTAGATTTACTTTTCTTGCAACACTTAGCACACATCTGACATAAGGTGGGTGGCTTGCAAACAGAAGAGTCCCTTTCACAATAAACCTAATCAACTCTAACTAAAATTTTAGAAGGACAATTCACATTGCAATCTTCAATTCGGTGGCATTACACATATCTTGMAACAATTGGCACTGGTCTCATTACTTTTACTTATAAAGACATTTACTTCAAGCTTTGACAAAGTCAAGCATTTCATTTTTCTTGAAGTATTTTATTGCTTATTGTTTACTTGCAAGTATCGGTATCTATTTYCATTTCATGCAAGTATCTSTTATATTTTGAATATTCTTTTCATAAGCAATCGTAATGAATGAATGATATATGCTACTAGTGTAGATTGATTTATTATTATATTATTCTTGTTGCAATAAGCTCCTAGACTCTAATTGTGCTTAGATTTAATTTGAGCCTTAGATTATATTTATTAGGGACTACTGCCTTTGGCTTCACTAGGAGTTGGCTTAGATGGAGGAGTCAAGGATCAGGTGACAACACCTTGACTTGAGACTTGCCCCCAAGAACACACCTAGTGGATTGAAGATTTATTCCACGCTACCCGAGGTGCGTAAAAAAGAGACAACAAGTATTATAACAATTCTCCTTGTCACCTTAAGCCAGTTTTAAGGATGAACCCAACACTTCAAATGGTAAAGGAAGAAGGGCGAATTTGCTCACACGGCCCAAAAATAGATACAGCTAATTAAATTTCAGAGTTGTGGAGACAAAAGGTGGGAAACAGACTTAGGAATAATGTCTAGGGTTCGTCTCAAGTCTGTCAGCCCAAAAAAACCATTTGAAAGAAAAGATATGGATGAGAAAAGAAAGGATACTAGTGCCTTTCACTGTTGGGCGAATGGGGTCAAGAGGCTTGTTATCACACAATCTATACTTGCCCCAAATCCCAAGGCAAGTAAGGGAGATTGGCGTAACAAGATTTCCTATCACTGTCACCTCAATAGGAGATCCCCATGTTTTAGGAGCAGAAGGAGATCTACCCCAAGGGAGGTGTCCCCGATGACCTAAAGGGATGGGTAAGCTGAGGACAGGATAAAGATACCCCATGGGTAAGCTGAGGATAGGATAAAGATACCCCCCCTCTCACTGGTCACTCAAATTAGAATGTGTCACAAGGTCTACATCCAAGAGGGATGAAGCAAATGAAGATGTTGAAGTGTACCTGCCTGAGACAAAACAATAGACAAATATATGGCAGTTTCAATTACAAAAATGATAGTAAAGCTTCAGAGGATAGTAAACCAAGTAAATTTATGCTAGCTGATATAAAATTGCAGCAAAATGAAAGTGTACAACAGCAATAGATATTTTGTAACAGCTGCAAGAATAAAGCCTCAAAAATGCTTGAAAAGACAATGAAAAGATAACATTTATTACTTAGAATGGTATTGATTTGTCACAAGCACTTTCTGAGGTGATTAGCTAGAAAATAATATGAATTATGCAGAAAATTTGCTGCTTTTAGATGGCTGTAGCAAACATTTTTAACAACAGCAAGAAAGTTAGAGATCTATGTTAAGTTAGTGTTAGACTCAGTTAGCATAGGCTTGAGAGAATAAGGTTTGAGTGTTTTATCAATCTTCCAACAAGAGAGAAGTGAGAACTAGTGCCTTTTAGGGTTTATGGAGTTAATTATATCCGCACAATAACTTGGAGAAATAACACTGTTTATACTTGCCTAAGAGATGAAAAGGTGGAAGCTTGAGGAGTAGCACCTTAAGTCCTCAAGTACCAAGCCCTTAAGAGAAGGTTCAACTAGCGTGTAGGGACTTCTAGGCCCTAATGATTTCTCCTATCCTTAGACTCTTGAAATATATTTAATGCAATAAGAACTAGACAAATTTTCTAAAGTGCTAGCACTTTAGGGCTCTAGAAGTTTGTCTAGACACGATCTTTTTAGGCAAGACGAGAAAAAGAAAGAGCAAGAAAGAAGCACTTTATGTTTCTTACTCCTAGGTTTTTCAAGCAAGCAATATCATAATCTTAAATATGAACAAGTAAACATACCATAAACATTTATCATGAAATGAAAATTTCAGATTTACTTACTTCACCAAGAATAATCAAGCATAAAAACCCTAGATTTGCCAAAATTCCACCAAGAAATGATCCAAAATGCACCCAAACAAGTCTCCAAGCAAGTGTGCCTCAAAATTTCAGCCAAGTACCCCAAAAAGGGCACCAATTTCAGTCCCCCTCTTGTGAGAGGTGAGTTATGATGTAAAAATGAATTTAGCCAGCCCTATTTATATGGAAAATTCTGACTTAATTACCCAATAGTTGTGTCTTTTCACAATTTTGAGCCTACATGTCAATTTGCTCATTGAAATAAAAATAAAATCAATTCTTTACAAAATAACCCTCAAAAGGTGACGTCATGCCCCTTTAGGGTGACATTAGGCCTCCTCCATGAGATGTTGAGGTCATCTAGCAAAACGTTGGGCCTCCAAAGGCCCTCCTCCATGCCACATGTGCCAAAACTGCAGCCCAACCTCTCTCAATGYCAARCCCTAGCCCTAGGTGATGTCATGGGGCTACTAGGGTGATGTCCAAGGTCTCCAAAGCCAACGTCCAGGTGGGGAAGGGTGGCCCCTCATCGTCTAGTCCTACCAGGGTGCCYCCAAAGGAAACGTCCTCTTCCTTCAATGTGCAAACTGGTCGTCACTGTCTTGCCCCAGGCTTGGGGTTTCAGCGTCCATCCATGGGATTCAAGCCCTCATGAAGGTYCGAACTGGTCATCCCCTCATGAATAGCCTATCCAYCGGGCAAGGTCCTGCAAARGCAAATAGGTATGCCCTCTAGGGGTCTATGAGTCACAAGTATCATAGCAAGTAAATCACATCTAATAATCAAATCACCCGAACATGTGCATAAAACCCCCCTAAACCAAACAAATGCTCAAGGACGTTATACAACTTGCCAAATTTAGTTTTGGGAAGGGTCTCAAGATGCCCTATTGGGTTAATAACTCCTAGGTCTAGGGTGTTTCTTAGGTGGAGCCTATCCTAGTCATGTGTGTATGTGAGATGGTGCAGTGTAAACTTTTGGGATGGGGTTCATGACATACAAGGGTTTGTATTGTCTTACCTATGGGCGCCTTTGTGGAGGGTGTGCTGCCCTTTGTCCGCAATGCAATTTTTCCAAGCCCATTTGTTTGCCATTCTTCTTACTTTTTTCTTTCATCATGTTTCAAGGAATTAGTTGGAGGCCATTGTCCTGGCTTGGTGTCCAGATACGACAATGTCATTCACAAATACCTCACGGAAATGAGAAGGACGACTCGTAATGAGATCCCCTTTCTCTCAGTCATGCAACTGAGAGCCACTACCTGGCTTGGTGACCAGATGATGGTAATGTCATACTGCTAAATACTTATGATCATGATAGGTCGGCTCGTGATGAGACGTCTTATCCCCCAACTAACAAATTGAGTATTCATTATCATTCATTTTGTAGATCCCCCATTTCTTATAGAGAAGCACTTTATTGCATTTTCGGGGATCCCTAGGCAAAGCATCTCAAAGGTTTTATGATTGGATTTTATCTTTGGCCAGCTATTTTTACCCTCTGGGCCTTTAACCCCTTCTTCCCATGAGGTAAGGTACAATCCCTTCTTGGGTCAATACACCCGAATATCCCAAAAGCTTAGGGAGATGGAGGGAAAAATGTATGGAAAGTGATAAGTATGGTAGGGAATGGACGATGACTTTGCAAGGAACCACTCAGTAGCAACTTATTCCCAAGGGTGACCAACTTACTAGGACATGATGACACCCCCCTCAGGTTTAAACAAGGCAAAGAGCATAAATTCCAAGAAAACGTTTTGAACTCAAGAAAGATTCACTGCAACATGTTAAATGCTTTAAATATCAGAGTGATACGTACCATGATACTTGGACTCATTACCTCATGGAGCAAGACTCATTGCCTTTTGGGACCAGGCCAGTGTGGTGGATGCTATTGCTGGCAATGTGTAGGATGCATAAATGAAAAGAAGGGCCCCTCCAGGGCTATGCTCTATCCATTTGGCTCTCGACACTCCATGTCTACAACCTGTGGGCCTCGAGACATAATCTCCTCAGTTACCTATAGGTTGGGGGTAACAAGGTTGAGAGAGGGGGGTTGCCCTGTCTTCAAAAAGAGGGTGAATGGGTCGAATATTCCAACCCAAATGAAAACCAACACTTTGCTTCGATTAGTATTAAGAAACCTTCATCAAATTATCCTGTTAAAATAGACAAGAAAAGGTTATACCAACTGGTGTTTGTCAAGAAGCAATTCCTTGCAAATTCTTAACCATTCTGTGAGAAGAAGAAATAGTACAGAGATATCACATCAAACGGAAAATTCCTTCTTAGTACAAAACAAAAATACCCAAAGGATGCAACAATATAACCAACAATGAAGATATTCCAGCCATGACAACTCATACAGTAAGCAATCTCAACCTCAATGGAGCACCAACAGAGCATCCATACAATGTTTGTAGACAAAATGGCAGAGCCTTGGTATTCAATCCTTCAAGAATGCTTTACAGTGAGCCAAGGGCGGCCTAAATAGTCCCAGATAGCCCTAACGACCAGATTTCAAAAAAACGCGGGAAGCGCCTAGCTTCAGGTGTGCCCTCCTTAGTTTAGCTGAAATATTTATCAAGAGTAAACCATTCCTTGTGGGACCCACAAGGGCACCCCCTCTCTCTTTTACATTAAAATAATGTCATATTTAATATTTTATGGTGGGACCCTGATGAAAGGAGCACCCCCTTACAATATATGCTTTATGAAATGTGTGTTCTCATGGATAATAAAGTTTGGGTAATAATAGGGGTATGATGAATAAAGTGAACAACCCACTTAAGGTAATAGAGTCTTTATTTCATGTTCCCTTTCATCATACTTGTGGGTAACATTAGAAACAAGGTTRGCTTCACCCACTAATATAAAAGAATSCTTAATTTCTTCCACATGTGTGTCAATGAGAAAACACTTCAATAAAGTGTTGTACCATGGTCATATAAGTTGTCTCCAAAGTCATCTCAAGAACGGGGACCATGGAATGCATGAGTGCTAGGCTAAGCTAGCCATGAATAACATCCTACAATGAGAAGGAACATCCCATAACCATCAACAAATGCTAGGAGAATTGAGACTCCCAATCAAAAATCTCCATGGTGCACAAATGAAGATGTCTTTTACCAACGTCCAAACACGTTGAAGGCTAGGATCATCATGCCACACTCCAAAAATCTGTGTCATCACATATGTATCCCAAGGCAATACAGGTGGTAACAGACTGGAAGCACTTGTTTATTATTTTGGTGTAAGATCTTTTCTATTTCTCTGAGTAAATGTCCTAGGGTAATTGAAGAAGGGTTTGATATTGCATGTATTCATTGAGGAAGGAGCTATTGGAAAGCGAACAATGCAAGTGAGTTACAATGAATTGTCTATTTAGTTTCTTTGTGAATTTCTAAGCTAATTCTATTGTATTGGGAGAGAATATCATAGGGTTTTACCTCCTTACCTTAGGTTTAGTTTAAAATTTAAAGTTTGTAATACTTAGGTTAAGTTCCTTAGGATTATCCTCCCTGTGATCTTGCATAGTTTAGATTTCTTAGTTTGATGCTCACCAAGCAATCTTCCAAGATGTTTGGGGACTTCAAACACCAAAGGTAAGAGGACTACTACTCAAGAGTAGCTTAGACCCCATAGCCCAATGATAAGCATTGATCTTTCTTTATTTTTCTAGCCATCTCTTTTATCTTTTCCCTTTAATTTTTGTTTATTTTCCAATCTAGGGTAATTTGCTATATCTTTGGATCTAGATTGTCTTTTCCCAGCTTTGCATGAGCTGACATTCTTCTGTATTTTGCAAGCAAACTTGGGGTTTATTTGCAGGTCGTTCTCTTAAATAGATCTATCATGAATCAATCTTTTTTTACTGGTTAAATTTGAGGTTTTCTTGCTTTATTCTAACTCTCATACCCCTAAGAAACTAATTATTGACTTACCAATCTAAGGTTTTCATGATTTATTTCAGATATTTGCAAATCTGTTGACGGTCTGGTTAACAGAATACATGCGACATAAGAACCTAATAATTTTTTCTGAGTTACTCAAACCCCATGTAATGATCCCAAGCCATTATGCCAGGATCATCACGGTTTTGGGTGTCTTTTAAACTTTTCTGGTTGTGGCATTCCATCAAACACTTTGCTGATCTACTTGTTTAGATGTGTTTACTTGCAGGATGGCCTCTTGATTTCRKCCTTAGGGTTTACTGATGTGTTATATATGTGTATTGTAGAAATAAACAAGAATATATAACCATGGAACATACYTCAACCATATGCAATATGATAGACAAGCCAAAACATCTCAAATCTGCTTTTATTCATGAAATAGAGAAACTTGCTACAATGAAGATGCCGATCTGGAATGCTCAACAAATGGCTAAAAAGATAGACAATAGAGTTGCTACAACATGCTCCAGGAAGATACTATAAGCCTCCAAAGGCTGGATAAGAGATGATGACCAATGCCAAGGTAGATATGGGCCGTATGAAGTGCCAAACTCCCACTGGAAGATGCCACATCCTACTGGAATTGTCAATCCCTACAATTTCGGCCCTACTGTCAAAGACCTCCAAATGCTACGTTGAAGATGTCGAACTGTAGATCGGGATGAGTGAAAACCTCTCCTAAAATCTCAAACCGAAATATCAAGGGAAACTCCTCCAAATGCTAAATCCTCCAATTGAGTTGCGCCCTCCTGA
>JASDQU011245103.1:1413-22023 GCA_032191745.1 Picea mariana
CCCAAGACTCAGAAATATTATCTACAGAAAGAATCAAAGCATCTTGTAACACATCACCTGTTACATTTGCTTCCTGATTTCTCTCCTGTTGTCCATCTCTTTGTTTCTTTGGAGCTCTACAGTCTTTCTTCAGATGTTCTTTCTTCCCACAATTCCAACACTCTATCTTTCCAAGTCTGTATTTGGATCTACCCTTCCTATAATTCCCATGGTTCCCTGATCCCTTTCCTCTATCCTTTTTTCTTCCCCTCTTCTCCATGTTCAACGCATTACTTGATGTCTCACCTGTGCTTTTCCGTTGCATTTCCTTACTAAGGATAACACCAACAACATCATCAAATTTTAAAGTATTTGAACCAAAGACAGAGTTACTTACAGCCATGACCAAGTTGTTCCAACTTTCTGGCAATGAGCACAATATTAGAAGAACCCTAACCTCATCATCAAAGTCCACTTTTACAGAACTTAGTTGATTAGTAACCATATTAAATCCATTTAAATGATCTGCAACAGACCCACCTTCTGAAATATTCATATTAAATAATCTCTTCATTAGAAATACTTTATTGGACGCCGAGGGTTTTTCATATAGTTTAGCCAACGCATCCATCAGAGCCTTCGTTGTCTTTTCTTTCGAAATATTGAAAGCCACTGACGCTGCCAAGATCAGTCGTATCGTTCCTAGAGCCTCTTTGTCAAGAATATCCCATTCTTTGTCCTTCATGGCCATCGGCTTCTTTGCTACTCTGCCCAATGGTAGGAATAGATCCTTTTGATATAAATAATCTTCCATCTGCATCTTCCATAATTGGTAGTTTTGGCCATTAAATTTCTCGACCCTAAACTTTCCATCTTTCAACATTGCTCCCACTCAAACCAGGAACCCTCTTTTCCTGCGAGTTACCTTTTGCTCCGATACCAATTGTTAGAAAAACAGGACCGTGGAGCAATAAAATAAAACAAATGTAGAAAAAAAACACAGAAGATACACATTACAATAGAGACACAGATTTACGTGGTTCACCCAGTGTGGGCTACGTCCACCAGAGAAATTTCCAGGTCCTTCCTTTATTATTATCCAGCATATGAAGCGGTACAACCTACAACAAAACCCGTTGTAACTTCCTCTTCTTTCTCTCACAGTCTCCTATCTCAGAATACAATACTCACCATAATGCATAGCCACAATACATTTCCCTCATAAAAGAGGGTTGCCTTCTAGGGAAAAAAACCCTAACATAATTTCTATCGTTAGATCTGCAACCTTATAATGAATGGTTCAGATTTACAATTAAATTACAATATACATTTACAAGGAAATTTTTCCTTCGGGGGCTTCTCTCCCAAACCCCTGCTGGGGGCCCACTTGCCCCCAAACCCGTCAACCGAAGGGATAGCCCCCTCGAACCCTGAAAAGAGGGTACCCCCCCTCTGCACTCCCCCATGTGGAAGAGTGTACATACTTCTGGGGTGTAAATACTTCATGGGGTATAAACACGGCTGAAAAGTAAAAGACCTCGGAATCAGGAAGATAATCAAGCTCCACAACCAACATGAAGGAGATACTTCACATTCTGTAATACATCAGGATCATATATCTCCATCAGGGTTGCAAATCAATGGTGGGAGTGATCTCCGCTCCATCGCACATCTTTCCATTGAGGAAGTTGGGGTCGTTGTTAAACCCCGAGCATGTTTGAGGTCCGTAATCGATCAGGACCGTCGATCTTAAAGTGATCGATAGATCAACGGGTTTTTTCAGTTTTTGAAATTGGAGTCAATATCGGTCATCCGTTGACAGGTGAATGTTGACCATAGATCTTATCCCTTCATGGTTTTGGCATTCGACAATTCGGAAGGTAGCGCAGGATGGAGCCTCAGAACTCCTGAATCCCGGAGTCTCGAAGCTTATGTTGACCGTAGATATAAAGAGAGAATGAGGACCGTCGATTAGTGCATCCTCCAAGTATTTAGAAATTCGACGTTTGGGAGATTAGAGGTGTGCAGAAGCAAAGTTCTTCGAAGCCCAAAATTCTGAAGTCACAGAACACAAAAGTGATGTGGCATGTTGATGTCACCTAGGGTGATATGGACCACCATACACATGCCACATGTCCATCTGTTTCACACATTTGACAGGCAATTTGTGACAATGAGAATCTGACATACATCAACAGTTGATTAGGCCATGTGTCACCTCTATGTTGTTGACACTTAGCACCCCAAGTGCACCGCACTAAGTGAATTATGGAAGTTCGGGGGGGTTCGGTATTCGGGGAAACTAGAGTATGAAGTTGTTAGAACTTTCAAAGTGTGAAGCTTCAAAGGAGTCATTCCAAGAGTTTGTCGGTTCAGCATTCAGGAGAAACCAATGAGGAAGTGTAAGAAAACTTTGAAGCCCTGAAGTCCTGAAGCTCCGGATAAGCACCTATCAGTTAGTGCCTAGTTATAGCCCGAGGTCAGATGGGTTTTGGGTTGAAAAGAAGGGGCTAATGCCCTAAAATTGTTTTAAAGAAATAAAAAGGGATTAGGAAGGAAGCGAGTGGGGTTTGATTGTTTGGATCTGCATCGAAAGAGGGAAAGAGGATCTGTGAACCTTATGAGTGGATCTAGCAAAGGTCCAAGAGCTATTTTGGCTCT
This sequence comes from Picea mariana, assembly GCA_032191745.1. NCBI lineage: Eukaryota > Viridiplantae > Streptophyta > Pinopsida > Pinales > Pinaceae > Picea > Picea mariana. The sequence goes on from JASDQU011245103.1 coordinate 4,054, forward strand.
GAAAAAAGAAAATAATTTCACATGGATTGCATCGTTGAAAAGACAAATTTCAATTGTTCATAACTTTTTTCTCATGACTCAAAATTGAGAAAGGAAGTAGTCAATGGAAAGGTCTTGGAAAGAGGATTCTCGGTATTCCATCATAATTAAGGATTGCACAGCTTAGATCACGGGAAGTCGGAAATAATATGGTTGGTGACCATAAAAGGAAAATTGTGCCTATGTTACCAAAATGGTATATTGTGGTTCTAGCTAACATAATCATTGTATGCCTATTTTCAGATGTAATGATTACATGTAAAACAAAAAAAAAGCTAGAGATGTCCGCCGATAGAATAAATAAGGACAGAGACAATTCTTCATTTTACATATGGGATATTTAAGAAATTATTGGATCAGATATTGGGTTCAATAAGCAGCATGGATAACCCTAATGAAATTCTTGTTTGGGGAAGAAAATCCAGATTCATATGGAAGATGATTTCTTGAGGAAGCTACCAGCTGAAGACATCTATACTCAGTGAGTAAGATGGAATAGTTCTATGAAACTCTAATTTGGGAAAATATTTCAGGATGACAAATATGCATACCATTTGGGGATGTAGAGTAAAAGATTTTAGACATGATATCAATAAGGGACAAAGGTACTCGAGGCAAGGGTGCTATGACAAGAATATCTCACAAGATGATCAAAGGGTCGGGACTAAAGAATCATAAGGTAAAAAGGTACAATGTCGAAATATATGTTCTATGTAGATTGATATATTAGGATGTTAGTATTATGATAAAGGAAGACAGAGTGTATGCATGGAAATAAGATGTAGCATTCCAAGGATCAGACCTACAGTTTTGGAGGTAGCACCTCCATTATTTCTAACAGAGTAAGCAGTGGAAGCATGGTTGTATGATAAACTTCAGGGTGAGGTAATGTAGGTGTGTGCATACTAAATAAATGTCAGCATATGCATAAGCAATGCATCATGTACAAATTGGTCCTAGAGGTTTATAGCCATACTCTGGGGAAGGCATTATGTAAATCTCAGTTCATTCCAAGATTGAATTACTTCCAAGAGTAACTCAAAGATAGTGGAAAAGAATACCACTTGGTGAATTCCGAGATATTTGAGTCTATTATAGCAGTCAAGAGCTGTGACAACAATAAAGAGGGATGTTGAGTTTATTCCAAGGGAATCAGTGAATTTCCAAAGTACATTGGGTTGTCAATCCAAAAGGACTCAAGTATGGAGAAGTCAGGACAAGAATAACTTAAAAGTGAAAAGGAATTTATAATGAAGAATTGGTAAGGAACCATGAAGAAGAAAATGTTTCTGCGCATGGATTGGAATGAAAAAGAGATGGTGAATGACAGGAATACATCTTAATTTCCATAGAGCCATGAGTGACATTTCCAGATATTGGAAGCATCACTAGAAATTACAATGGTAAATTAAAAGTAGTAATGATTACTTCCAGATAATTCTATGCAGTTAGTGAAGGAGGCATATGTGCATCTTTACAGTATGCTAGAGATTGGTTGCACAAACCAATTTTGAGGCTAGTTGGCAAGGAGAAGAGAAGGGTACAAGAAAACTCAAGTACTAAAGTATTCAATCAAGAAAGTGTTGAAGTATTTCATTCTAAAAAGTAACGGAATGTTGAAGACCCAAATTTTATAATACAACATGTTGGAATTATAATTCATCCAAGTATGAGTTGGGATAGATGGATCCAGAAAATAAATGAAATTTGAAGGTTAATATCAACTTAGCATTTGGCTGGAAAAGCAAAGGAAGCCAAGAGTGGTTTGGCTATAAAGTGCTCATGTCATAAATACTCATGCACAGTGATTACGGTGAGAGCACGAGAAGAATCGGGAATCCGGGAAGAATTGAAGACTTCTAGGATCAGCAAGAGAAGTGATTCAGGAAGAAAGAGGTTGTTGTGATTACTGTAGCAGCAAGTATGTTATGGCTTGTTAGGACAGCCATAAAGAGAGAATGCTTTCATGTTTTCAAGTGTTGTTGATAATGTTACTGCATATGGAAGAAAGCAACAGAAGCTAAAGTGTTGGTTATAAGTCTGATAAAACAAGCATGAAATCTTCTACTGTCGTCAGCGAATCAAGTAACATCAAATTATTTAATGGTAGCTATGCAAGTAAGTATCTCTTTGGAAATTATGTTGCATAATTGTCAAAGGGGAATTTAGGTGAGAATTTCCCCATATAGAATTTTATAATACACAGTATGATATTATTTAAATGCATTAACATGAATAAGATACCACTAGGTTTGGTAAAGGCTAGAGGCATGTTATAGTTATCAAATATTTTTAGCTTTTGAATGCACACACTGACATAGTAGCATGTCCTGTTAATTTGGTTGAGGTAATAATCAAAGGAATAAAAGATAAGAACTTGTTATAGGAATGATTCCAGGAAAACTAGTCATGCATGAGACCAGGACATGGTTGGATATGGAAAGGTTATATACCGTACAAATACCCAAAAGCTTCCTATATTCAAATAATTCTTGGACCGCAACCTTTTTTATAACACTAAAAAACACCACATAATTATATTCTTGGTGTAGTGTTTGATTCAAAAAGGAAGGCATCTAAATAATCGAGAAGACAATGGGAAGTGTGTGGAGAAGGTGTCAAGACATTGGCTAGATTTACAATTTATGGATGGTGAGATACATTACTTAGATAAGGATCATTCTGAAAATCAATGAAAAGGTGCATTGAATAGATATACATTGAGAGTTCCACTCATGCCTAGTAAGTGGAAGAGTTTCACTTAGGCATGGTAGAATTGTATACTTAAATTCATTTGTTGAATGCATTTGTGAATGTATACATATATATTGTTGCATGGAAATAATTATACTAGCAATAGAAATGTTGTTAACTCTCGTAGTTGAGAACATTTCAGGAGTTGTTAGAAGTTTCAACAGGAAAGTTGCAAGACAAGTAGTCACATGAATATTGACTACAAAAAATTTTATGTTCAGAAATTGAAGTAATGAACTTACTGATATTTATTGTGAATGGGCTTATGCACAGAATGATAATTCATTCTTTATTTAATAAAATTGTTTGGTATTGTGATTGGATTGCTAGGTGTACACAATTATAAAATCACTTCGTAAGTTTTGGTACATATTACAATAAAATTATGATGTACAAGAAGTATTGACAATCTGTTGACTGAATGCAAGATGAAAGGATTGCAGGAAAAATAGTATTCAACATGGTGCTTGCTGAAATCCATAAGGAAGACTACATCCTATCATTGCAACAACAATGAAAAATTATGAAATTGAATTTCATATTTTTGGAAAAKTTRAATTACTTGTGAAATAAGTTGAGTTTTAAATGAATTATTTTATCTTCTCTCGTGATAATTGCATGTGTGTGATGCAGATGAGATAATATTTAATAAAGTTGGAAGCTGGGAAAGAACAACTACTATTCAGGACACTAAAGCCCTAGAATTGGAGAACCATGGTGGGGTTCTGGTAATGGGTTAAGCGCTCTCCTTGTGTGTGAAATCCTTGGCAAGATGGACATTGAAAGACTGCATAGCAGTGAAGGGGTGCTTGAGCCTAGAACAAGGGAGAGGTAACTCAAGGATTCTTATGGCATGGCAGTTTCCATAAGGAGGTTGCTTCAAATGTAACAGTGAGCTGAATTCTTTCCGAAATCAACTCTATGGAATAGATAAATTGACTTCCAGCTACAGTATGAATACAAAAAATGGTGCTTGAGAGCAGAGCACCAAGTGGATAACAAGCTTCCAATAGATAAAGCTAGGATATTTTTGAAGATTTTTGGAAATATGGATCGTAATATGTAAACAAGTTGCACTAAGGATAGTGCAAAAATAAGGGGAGGGGATTATAATATTCCAAGATCCAACCCTAGTTGTAATTGTAAATGTAACATATGTTATAGGCTGGTGAGCCAAGTGATTATAAGCTAGGAATTTTATGTGATGATTACGCCAGAGATCCTAGATGTTAAAGGCCAATGAGCCTGTTTTTGTATATGTAAATACTCATATCATTAATAAAAAATACATCGTTGCATGCATACCAACCACAATAAAAGAGAATGGGGGACTAAGCTCCACTAGGTAGGGAAAGGGATGGGGCTAAGAGGCTAGGAAAAGGAATAAGCTTGAGGGCTTATCTTTATGGGAATAATATTATATTATTATATCTTAAAGACTAAGGTTGGACATAACCTATGTTATCCCAAGTTCCTGTGGGAAGGGAACGAATGTTAAGTGGAGCTCATGCAGCTTCATGAGGACAAGTGTATGATTAGGGACTTGCAGTTATATTTGGAAAACGTGTCCTTCTTGAGGGTTCCTTGGAAATTCTTTCCATTCTTCCCATGCACACATGCACTCACGAGCTGAGCCTTAACCTCCATTATCGACCTCTAAAACCTGTATGCATTTTTGGAGCCATATCTCGTGTTTTTTTATCATTAGTTGAAACCCATGATCCTCCTGGGTGGCACAATGCACCTGTGCCTACCTAAGCTTGTGTTGTACTTTCATGTTAGGAGTAGTGCCTTTTTCCAAACTTGAATGTCATGGTTGTTATTTTTACCTGTGCATTAGTTGAACGCTAAATTCATTTTCACTTAAGCCTATTATTGGTTAACTGGGAAGAGGGACTAAAGAGGTGGGTTATCAGGCCCATGGAATGAAGAGACATGTTTTCAGGCCTGTGAGAAACTCTCTCCAGGTGAGAGAGTTTGTTGGAAAAAAGAAGCAAGTTGTCATGCCTGTGAGCAACTCTCTATAGGTGAGATATTTTGCTAGAAAGAAGAAGCAGGTTCTCGGGCTTGTGAGCAAATCTCTCCAGGTGAGAGAGGTTGTTGGGGAAGTGATTTCTCCTGGAGGGAGCCTAGCATCATCTATAAGTTCTCCGATAATTCTTGATCTGGATTGTTGTTGAAGCCCTGGAAGGGAAGTGGAGCAACCTATGGACTATTGAACAGTGAAGGTGTATACTTCCTGGGGTGGGACAGGCATGTGGGGAATGAGAGGTTGTGAGTTGTGTGCATAAGTTGGCTCCTGGGAGGGAATCCTTCCTGGCTGACTATGTATCATCCCATTGTCTCAGCCTAGCCTAGGAATCCCTTTACCTGGGTGGATTTTAGTCTCAGCTCGGGGGTGACCCACTGCTGAGAGTGATGAGCAGTGTGGTCTATGGCTGGGAGGTTCGTGGAAGGTCTCCACGCAGTTGGTGGTCTTCTTTAAAATATAAGTACCACTTCTATGTTCACTTACATGATGTGTATTTGTACATGTTTATATTGATGAGTATTGTCTAGATATTGTTGGATAAGTATTGCCTATATATGATATGTGTATGCGAGGTAGGAATTTCTCTCAGTCATAGGTAAGAATTCCCATAAATGAGCATGATTACTATCTTTCCTGCTAGTATCCTTACTTTCATATACCCTGTAATATCCCCAAGGACAAGCCCCAATAGTATTTATGAATTGTAACATGTTTTGTAGGCTAGTGAGCTAGGAAATTATAAGTCGGTAATCTTATGTGTTAGTAGGCCAGAGAGCCTAGGTGTTAAAAGGCCAGGAACCTGTTTTGTACATGTAAACATTCATATTCTTAATACAAAAACATCATTGTGTGTGGACCAACCATGATAAAAGAGAATTGGGTAATAATCTCCCTTGGGTTGGGTAATAATCTCCCTTGGGTTGGGTAAGGGAGAGGGGCTTGAGAGGTTGGAAAGAGGGGCTAAGCCTAAGAGCTTAAGTCCAAGAGAATAATAATTTTTTATTATTCCAAAAGGTTGTTTAAAAGGATATGTTTTTTATCCTCAGTTCCAGGGGGAAGGATAAGTGACTTCCAAAGGGAAGGAACGTACCTCATGAGTGATAGGTGTCAGCTCAGGCACACGCACTCACAGATGGCATGCACACACTCACTCACGCAGGGGGGGTTCCCGCGGTGAGTTTTTGGCTCTCACATTTTCATCATTTTCGGCTATGCTAGACCCATCTGCCCCATCTCTCCTCACGTGGTCGCTCATGCACTGAGCAAGCAAGCAGCCAGAAAATTCTACCATCATTGAGCTCGTGAACATTTTGCACCTCTTTAATTTACTAAGTTGTCCCTTTCCCTACCTGACTTAGTTATCATGGTTGAAGAAGCAGGTTGTCAAGCATGTGAGCAACTCTCTCTCCAAGTGAGGGAGGTTGTTGTGGATTGAAGAAGTAGGTTTTCAGGCATGTGAGTAACTCTTTCCAGGTGAGAGAGTGTGGTGATGAATTGAGTTCTCCTCGAGGGAGTCTCGTAGCTGCTAAAGAGCTCTGAGAATTTCGATCTGGCCTATTGTTGAAGCCCAAGGCAAGGGAGGTAGAGCAATTGATGGACTGTGTGACAGTGAAGGTGTATACTCCTGGGATGGGACATGCATGTGGGGAATGAGAGTCTATGAGCAGTGGATGTAAGTGGCTCCTGGGAGAGAATCCTTCCTCTTAAACGTCTGTGTGACTTTCCTATTGAACTTGCCTAGCTTAGGAGCCCCTTTTTAGTGGACTTTAGTCCCAGCTTGGGGGTGACCCACTGCTGAGGGTGATGAGCAATAAGGTCTAAGTATTTTTATCCATAAGTGTTGCAAGTGTCGCAAACATCATACAGTCATCGTGCTCATGTTGTGTCTCGAACGACATCACAAGGACACTTCAAAGACACCCTCAAAGACTAATTTAAGAAGGAGAAATCATCTAATGAAGAGTACAAAGATTTTACCATGGAAAAAACCACTCAAAAGTAATTTTTGAAGGCCAGCGCTCCCCTACCCACTATCGCAGAGTGTCAGCACTCCCTAGCCTTCTTTGGGGGAGCGTTCCAACACTTTGTGCACCCTTCTAGTGGAGCGCTAGGATTTTTTAAGGAAATTTTGGGCAGCGCTCCCCTACCCACTGTTAGGGAGTGCCAGCACTCCTTGACCTCCTTTAGGGATTCGTTGCAACACTCTATGACCCATTCTAGGGGAGTGCTGGGCTGTTTGAGAAAATCTTGGGCTATTAAGGAAAATTAGGGAAAAATCCCCCTCATCTCTGGAGTTGGTTGGATTCGAATCTGAGGTCAAGGCTGGATCTTAGGGAAGATCCACAACTGATGGAGAAGGATCCTCAACCTATCCCAAGAATCTCTAAGGTGGTTGGGTCTCTCCAAGATTATATAAGGAGGCCTTATCATGGTGAAAAGGACGGAGTTTGAGAGATACCTAACTTATGATCTCATGAGAAGTGGTATTGGAAGACATTGAAGGTATCAAACTTATGATCTCATAAGGGAGATAATCACTAAAGAATATTCATTTTGATTGTGGATTATTTGAGCAAGGGGCTGAACAAGGAGAGCTGGAAGAGGTTGTTGCAACTTCATCAAAGGTCTATAAGTATTGCTATCTAGTTCTCATTAATACATGTGCTTGGCCTGTTTCTTTCAAGGTTGTGTATGCCTACATGAACTTGTCTTTGATAGATAGATCTAGTTTTAGATTAATCATGGTGGAATAGGAAGTTGTTTTGTCTTTGTTGTTATTGGATTTCAGGACTTGTTGAAGAGCTTGGGGATCAAGGCTCAACTTGGACTAGGCAAGGACAAATATCGACAAAAGGTACATTCTTCTTCCTTTTCTCTATTTGATTGACTTATCTAGGTTTAAAAGGATGTCAGTGACCAAAGTTAGCACCTTTCTATCTTGATCTTATAGATTTAGGGTTCAAGAGGAAACCCACTTGTCCACAGGGGGATTTTCCTGTAACAGAAATTGGCAACTCCACTGGGGAACGAAGCTTTCAGTTTTGGTTTCCTTCCTTGGTCTTGTTTTTGGCCTTTGCTCATATTTAGATCTTGTTCATGTTGTGTTTTTTATTCTTATATGTGTTGTTGGCTCTTGGATTCATCTTACACACTCAATTTCTACATTTTCCTGAGGTTTTTTTATTATTATTTCTGGGCAATTTTTTGAGTTCCGAGAGCCCAGCACTCCCCTGCCTCTACAACCAGAGCGTTGGCACTCCCTTGTAGCCTCCCATAGAGTGTTTCAATGCTCTGGTGCCCTTGACACTGGAGCGCTGGTCTTTTTTCTGTAAAAACTTATGAGGATTTGATCTTTGAGTCCATTTTTGTTGATTTCACCTGCTCAAGATTAGTACCATCTCAGTGTTTCCTTGTTTAGCCTCCAACTATTTGGTTTCTAAAGATTGATGATGTTTTGTTTGGATTTTTGACATCTATTTTCCTTGCTTTGAGTCACTCTTTTTCCCTGAGATTTGGATTCGATCTACTACATTCTCCCTTATCTGATTGAATGAAAGTTGTTGTAAGGAAATTCAGAGATCTATACACCATTCCATTTGATCTTTGAGGTCAGTTTTCCAAGCATTTCCTCCTTCTTGAATTTGGTTTTCTTTTTGTTTCTTGTTTGATCACAATGAGGGTGTGTTTTTGTTTATGTGAATTTTTCTTCTGACTTCTTAAACCTCACAAATCTTGAAGTTTGATTAACATAGGAAGCTTTACATCAAACTAATCATCAGACACATATAAACAAAAGGATATTTTTTCATGTTTGGTTTTTGGATATTGAAACAAATTCCTGAACATTTTAGCATTGTATTGGATTCTTGATTGAGGACTATTGCATGAGCTCATTTCATCTTAGCATTTGAGAGTGAAAGGAAAATCCATTTTCCTTCCCTTAAATAGACATTCATTGAAAGAAAAGATTGATTATCATTTCTTATGCATGTTTTTGGGAATTGAGTCATAATATCATCAATTTTCACTCTCATACACCTATGAGTAAAAAAAACCCTTAAAATCAAGCGCTAAACTAAAATTCATCAGACATTTTTACATTTTCTGTTAGCAAACCTACATTAGCTTAAGGTGTAGGGATTTGGAATAGGTTGAAAGGATAACTTTCCAAAGCTATCAAACAAACTTAGCATCTTGCGATAGGGAGAGAAAATCCAATTTTCATTTAAGCTTACTGGGATCCCCCTCTCACATAGGGGTTACGTATGAGGTCATGTTCAGGAGAGCTACAAAGATTATCCCTCCATCGTTTGACTGTTTGTAGTAGTCAGATCATATATTGGGGTTCTTCTTGAGGTTCAACTATCTTCATTTGGTTCTGGTGCTTCATGAACTCTGAATCCGTTCGGGGTCCTTTAGAGTTCTACCAATCCACTTGTCCTTATTTCTCTTGAAGGATTTCATACTTGTTATCCTTCCCATACGTTCGGATTGGACTGTCGACTGTACCCGCCCAGGGGTTGATTGTGAGTTGGTGACCTTAGTAGTCATAATCTTCAGGGTCTTACACAAGGTGACGGTGAAGGTAAGTCTCACTCTACCTAGAATAGACGTTGGTCAAAATCACTCGGGCTCCTTGGAGGGTAAATCCACATTTATTGGGTGGAAGCTTGCACCAAGGAATAAGTACGTTAAGCAGGTCGCCAACATAACTGATCCACCCACTCTATCCCCGCCCCTTCCTATATTGATCTTGCGACATTGGATTTCATCACCAACTAGTGGTTTCATTGTGGGAATTTTTGTTTGATTGTTTTCTTCTTAGATTCATAGTGTGTGTTGTTTGTTTTACTTAGTGGACCTTAGGTCAAGTCAATGTTAATGGAATCAACTCCTGGGAGTACCAATGGAGGAACCCCTTGTCCTGGGGAACCTTTCACCTTTCCTTCTTTTGAAAACATTGGTCCTCCGTACATTGCCACACTGAGTCTTCCAGGACTCGCCATCAGATTACCGGTTTGGTTGTTCCCCACTCCGGTGATCTCGAATCCTCCCAGTGATTCAGCTACACCTGATGCTTCATAAGTAATTACACCACCCACACATCAACCTCATGTCAACTTTTCACCTTCTTCACCAATTAAGTCTCCTTCCCTTTCTCCTTCTTCACCTAGTGAAAGCTCTAAAGCAAGTAGCCAGGTTGATAAGAAGAAGAAGACACAGAAAGAGAAGAATAAGAAGAACTCGAAAAGGACCAAGCCTCCAACTACGTCAAATGTTGGATCCAAGAAACCAACTACTGTTAATAGTATTGGGAGTGTTGATGAGGTCAACAAGATTAAAACAAAGAATCTGAAACCCAAATTCCCTTGCAGTCTTTGTAAGGGTAACCACTTTTTGTTGGATTGACCTGGTCTTCCCAAGGTATTAGAAATGTGGTCCTCCACATCATTGGCCTCTTCTAGACATGTTGGTGACACTCTGTCAACTAGTGACATTAAGGTTGGTAAGAAGAAGAAAACTGTCGAATTTCCTTGAATGTTATGAGAAGGTGATCATTATTCTCACCTTTGTCCTCGTATGGACGAGGCTTCTTCTCTTTATGAAAATATTCAACTCCCATCTGGTTATCGTAATATTTCCCCCAACCCATCGTTAGTTAATGGAGTGGTCAATCCAGTTCCATCCCCGGTCAGTCTGGTTGATCAAGTGGTCAATCTAGTTTCATCCTCGGTTGAACCACTAACCATACTAGTTGATCCATTTATGTCCTCGATCAGCCCCACTTTTCGTTTGAAAAGTGAAACCCAAGTGACTGATCTAGTTCTGTCATTGGTAAGTCCCACCCTTCATCTGAAGAGTGCTAACGTGGTCAATCCCACTCCACCTCTGACGAGTGCCAAATTGGTTTCTCTGGTCCCTTCATCAGTCAGTCTGGTTGATCATGTCATCAATATGGTCATGTCCTTAGTTGAACCAGTTGACAAAGTGGTTGATCCGATCCCATCTTTGGTCGATCCCGCTCTACCGTTAGAGAGTGCAACCCAAGCGATCAATCCACTTCCACCTGTCGAACCCATTCTCCCCTTGGATAATACAACCCAAGTGGTCAATTTGATGTTGTTATCAATCGATCCTACTCTCCCACTAGAGAGTAAACCCGATTCTTCCCACGTTTTTCTCGTTGATACAAAATCTACCGTGTTGGGGGGCATTCCTCCTTCTCCCACGAAACCCCCTCCAAGTAATGAGGCCATCCTTTTTTATTGGGGTATGCTAACTGGACCTTGTCTTCCCTCTCACATTCCTTTCAATATTATAGTACAGGTTTGTGGTCGAGACGTTCCTCATGCGTTAATAGATGAAGTTTCATCCGTTAGTATTTTGTCCTCTATTTCTTGGCAAGATTTGGGTTCTCCTTAGCTTGTGTCAGTGACCCAGACTCTGTTCACGTTTAACAAAAGAACCAGTCACCCTTTAGGATTCCTTCCTCGGTTTTATATGACTTTGGGAGGGAAAACTATCTTTATTCATGTTATGGTAGTCCAGAACCCCTTGGATTTCGGTTTAATCCTTGGGAAATATTATGTCTATGCCATGAAAGCTATTGTTTCCACTCTCTTTCGTGTGATATATTTCCCTCACAATGGAATAATGGTGACTATTGATCAACTTTCGTTCGTTGGCCCTGACTTGACCATCAACCCAATGACCTCCCTAAATGGGTCTTATATGCAGTCAGTATCCCCCCTGCCACAAGTCAATTATGTGGTGTTGCCTCCCATGACTTAAACTTCCGATGACTTAGATCTAGTAGTTGACATGGTGATATCTTCGGTAGGGCTATTGGAGCCCAATCTCCTTAACCCTGTCGCGGCCCTCGACATGTGTTCCTTCTAGAGAATTGTTCTTCCATTCAGTGAAGATCTCTTGGAAGCCATGATCGATTTTTTCCCCTTGACATGGTTTCCTTCTAGATAATTATCCTCTTGGAAGCCATGATCAAGGAGAGGTTACGAGCATCGTTTCTCTTCTCTATGGCAAGATCGTTTAAAAAATGAAATAGAGGCTATGAGCATAGTTTTCATCTTTGTAGAAAGCTCATTAAAAAATGAAACAGAAATATGGGGATTGAACCTGGAGCCACGAGCATAGCTTATATTCTCTATGGCAAGCTCATTAAAAAATGAAACAGAAGCTACGAGCATAGTTTCTCTTCTCCATGGCAAGCTCGTTAAAAAATGAAAAAGAAATCTGGGGATTGAACCCGGAGCCTTGAGCATAGTTATTTTCCTGTGTCAAGCTTGTTAAAAAATGAAACAGTCACCTCTCATACCAAGTTGAGTCTTTCATTAGGTCTCATTTTTTAACCTTCATTTCATCCACCTCTATCCTTTTTCTCCATCTAGTACAGAAATTGGTGACAACCTCAAAGTCGGTGAATGATTTGAAGCTTAGGGGGCATGTCTCCAGCCTTTGATTATCATTTTAGAGTTAAGCGACTAGACTTGAAGCTGGGGGTAGAGTACCAACCATCCATGGGAATCCCTCCTTTGGAAATTACGTTGGGAATTTACAAGCATTGTTTAATTTTGTTTCAATCTTGTGTAAAAATGAAACCAATACTGAGCTTAGTCTTTGTTCTTTCTCACGCTCGAAAATACATGAGAATGTAACCGAGTATACTTTTATCACTTTTTAAGACTCGTAAAGTTTATACTCAAAAGCAACCCCCTGGAATCGTCTTTAAGCTCTTTTCAGACTCTTTAAATGTGAAAAGATTGTCGAGTGATCTTGCTTCCTTTCCCACTCGTTAAAAGGTTTTAAAGGGTGTCTTTCAAGTGATAATTTATCCTTTTTTAGGCCTCACAAGACTAACATTACGAAAAAGGACAACCCTAGAGTCATATTTAACTTATTTTCAGACTCTCTAAACATGAAAAATCAATGAGTTTACCTTCTATGGACTCATGAAACAATCATACATTGAAGGGACGATATGGGACCAAACCCTTACTTCTTCCAGTTCATTAAACAAAGGAAGAAGGACTTATCGAAGTTGAGTTATATCGAGCATGTGTTACCCTCCTTGAATTCGTTAAATTAAAAAGAGGTACTCGTCTATCTGGATGGGGGGAAAAATTGAAGGAAGCAAGCCAAGCATTTTTTGAAAACATCACCAGTCACTCTTACAGTCGCCCTTGAACATGACACTTTGTCTTTTCATACATTTTAATCCATTGAACCTCTGCACTGAACCAATCCTCTGAGTTTCTTTACTCCTTTGGGTCACCCGATGAAAGTCACGGTATCCACTGCATCATCATGTTTTGGTCCATGTCATGTTTCTACTATTGTGCCTCAGTGTTCAAGGGAAGTATCTGCCTCGAGAGTCAGCCATCACAAATATCTTGTTTCAATACTCGTGTCAGTCCATGTTTATTTGATCTACCAATTTACATCTTTGTGTCAGTTTCGTGTCATTGATGGCGGATACATCAAGTCCCTCCTGTGACAAGTTTGTTCCTGTCAACTTCAACACATTATCCGGGAACTAGACTTAGAAACCAATTAGTACCTTGGGACTTGCATGCCTCAATGGCAAGCCTCCTCACTTCCGACAGTGGGTTTACATCATTGATCCTTGATCAGATGATTCCATGGATGTTCAACTTCAGCTCATCTATTCACATTCGCTGGAATGTACTAGGGTACCTTGGGAATCATTGACATCAATGGTGATCTCCCTCGCACTTGTTAACGGTTTACCTCATTGACCGCTAATCAAGTGGTTTCTGCCATGTTCAACATCGGGACATCTATTCACATGGTTAGACTCATACCGCATCTGGATCGGTAAGAAGACCCTGGGTTGAGTGATCACTCTATTATGCACTTGGCCCGGGTTGTGACGGAGTTTCTCTTGAATATTGACACATATATTGTCAACTTTGTATTGGTCCGTGGCTATGTCTTGTCATCTCGTAGATCCATTGTGTATTTTTTTGTGGCTACGATCAGTTCATGTCATGGAAGTATAGATCCACATTGTATATTTGGTGGCTATACTCTTTATTAATATAATTATGGATCTGCAGTGTATCTTACGGCGGCCATACCTTGCAAGTATTTATCACCCAAGCATGGGTATGCTTTCCTTGGGTTTGAAACATGTCATAATATTTGTTTTATGGTTGTGTGCAACTTCTACCAGGTTTTCCGCGTCCATACCCTTTGCTCGAAAAAGTCCAAAGTACTTCAGTCATCAGTTTCTATCTTCTAACTTCGCACTTTGGGGGGCAATATGTTACACATCAAAATTACTCACTTCAATGATGACCTATTGTCGTCATTACAAGTGTCGCTTTTTATCCATAAGTGTCGCAAGTGTCACAGACATCATACAGTCATTATGCCCATGTCGTGTCTCGAACGACATCACAAGGACACTTCAAAGACACCATCAAAGATTGATTTAAGAAGGAGAAATCATCTGATGAAGAGTACAAAGCTTTTACCATGGAAAAAACCCCTCAAAATTCATTTTTGAAGGCCAGCACTCCCCTACCCACTGTCACAGAGTGCCAGCACTCCCTACCCTTCTTTGGGGGAGCATTCCAGCACTCTGTGCACCCTTCTAGGGGAGCTATGGGATTTTTTAAGAAAATTTTGGGCAGTTCTCCCCTACCCACTATCAGGGAGTGCTAGCGCTCCTTAACCTCCTTTGGGGGAGAGTTGAAACACTTTGTGCCCCATTCTGGGGGAGCACTGGGCTGTTTGAGAAAATATTGGGCTGTTGAGGAAAATCAAGGAAAAAATCCCCTCATCTCTAGAGTTGGTTGGATTCGAATCTAAGGTCAAGGCTGGATCTTAGGGAAGAACCACAACTGATGGAAAAGGATCCTCAACCTATCCCAAGAATCTCTAAGCTGGTTGGGTCTATCCAAGCTTATATAAGGCGGCCTTATCATGGTGAAAAGGAGGGAGTTTGAGAGATACCTAACTTATGATCTCATGAGAAGTGGTATTGGAAGACATTGAAGGCATCAAACTTATGATCTCATAAGGGAGATAATTAGTAAATCATATTCATTTTGATTGTGGATTATTTGAGAAAGGGGTTGGACAAGGAGAGTTGGAAGAGGTTGTTGCAACTTCATCAAAGTTTTGTAAGTATTGTTATCTAGTTTTCATTAATACATGTGCTTGGCCTGTTTCTTTCAAGGTTGTGTATGCCTACATGAACTTCTCTTTGATAGATAGATCTAGTTTTGGATTAATCATGGTAGAATAGGAAGTTTTTTTGTCTTTGTTGTTATTGGATTGCAGAACTTGTTGAAGAACTTGGGGATCAAGGCTCAACCTGGACTGGGCAAGGAAAAACATCGACAAAAATGTACATTCTTCTTCCTTTTCTCTATTTGATTGACTTAGCTAGGTTTAAAAGGATGTCAGTGACCAAAGTTAGCACCTTTCTGTCTTGATATTAGAGATTTAGGGTTCAAGGGGAAATCCACTTGTCCACAAGGGGATTTTCCTGTAACAAAGTGTTCATTCGAATCAAGGTTTCAGGTGGGAATTGTGTTAAGAGGAACCAATTTCGAACCTTAGCACATTCATGAGTGCCAAGGGGTTACCTTGGTCGTGTTACGAAGCTCAGGAGGTGTAATAAGTTTAAGAAATGGACACACAGAAAGAAATCACAACATTCATGGTGTTGGGGCCATAGGATCTGTTCGGGAGAAGGGGAAAATCCTTCACGACCTTCAGATCTGGAGAAAGTGAAAAAGGGTTAACCTGGAAGAACTTCTAACTTCATGACTTAGGCGAAGTTACGTGTTATAAATCATAAGGGGCCGAAGGCCCGAAGCTTTGAAGTCCGGAGTTAATCTGGACCATCCGTCAAGAGGGACATGTGTCAGCAGATTGGTTGTTCAGGATTTAGGCGTTTGAGAAAATCAGTGGATGTGGAGGTGAGAACTCCCTAAGCCCGAAGCTCTGAAGCCCCGAATGTTGGGTATGTGTTATATTCTTTGCATGTGTGTGTGTGGGCGTGTCAGATTCGACAACTTCGTCTGATGATCCCAACTTCATTCATTATTTGTGTCTTGTGTGTTGGGTGCTTCCTGGGGGGGGGCCAAGTATGGCCCCCTTTGGTTACACGCAACATTCAGGGCAGTGCCCCGAAATATTTTTTTTGGGCGGTTTTTGTTATTTTTAGCGGATTTTGCTATTTTTAGCAGTTTTGTAAATTAATCTCGGATTAAGGGATTAGGGTTTT
Source organism: Picea mariana (assembly GCA_032191745.1). Taxonomy (NCBI): domain Eukaryota; kingdom Viridiplantae; phylum Streptophyta; class Pinopsida; order Pinales; family Pinaceae; genus Picea; species Picea mariana. Next base: position 20,160 of record JASDQU011245103.1, read on the forward strand.
GGTAGCTACGGAATACCTAAAACATTGTATATATTGTATGTTGAATGGTGAAATTAATACAATAAAGAGTTGAAAGGTGTGGCACCAAGGAAGACTTGTTTTCTCGTGGTTAAGGGTTTCCAGTGCAAATCTCTGTGTACTATGTGTATGAGCCATTGATTATTTTTTGGTTTGATTAAGAATCTATATGCATTGCTTCACATCGATGAGCCGAAGTGGTGAGTCATGATGACATCACTTGGAGGTGATGTGGATCTCTCTTATGCCTGCCACATGCCCCCACTTGGAATGTTGACAACTGTACTATGTGGACCTGGGGGGTAAAGGAATCCGAAAATTTAGAATTTGGGAGACTAGAAGGAAGCAAGCGTAAAAACTTCCAAAGCCCAAAATTCCAGAGTAACATGGAATGATGATGTCATCAGTAATGACGTGGACCTATGGGATGTTTTCCACGTGTTAGTGGTTTTCGTACCCGCCAAACATAAAAATGTCATTGGGAACATGACATGTGTCACCTGTCTGAGTGAACAACATGTTTGTTTCTAATGTTTTTCCATGTCAACCCCTCTCGAGTATGGGTGATGGGGCTTGATGATCACAACTGATGAGACTTGTGTGAAGATTATCCACTATACGACAATAGTCATATCCGCTTGTTGAGGGTTATATTTCATCTCAGTTGTTGATTGTTGGTGAATAATGGAAATTACAATCACTTGGGTTAGAAACTTTTGAAGTCGGAGGCCCGAAGTCCCGAATAAGCGCTTATCGATCTAGCACTTGGCCACAACCCATGGTCGCATGGCTTGGGAGCTAAGAGAAAGGAGCTAGTGCCCGAGAAATATTGCAGAGCAGATCTCAGAAAGAAAAGATCCACGAGGATTCTTGATTGATCGAGAACCGCAAAAAATGGAATCTGAAATTTTTCTTTGAATCATATTGGTTTATGAATACTATGGAATTTGTTAAGGACTGGTGACCTGACAAATTTTGGTTGACTACACATTGTGTTTGCAGAGTCAACGATTGTCAGAACCGAACCGAATTGCCTTAGAGTGTAGAGAAATGGAGGAGGCACAAAATGCCTTCAGTTATAAGAATGAAGCTAAAGGAATGGATGTCCATTTGGGAGTTGAAGGATCGAACTCCAATGGGCATGGAGAAGAGATAGATAAGGAAGGAAACATGATGAAAATCATTGAAAGATTGTAGAAAGATGTCCAGCATCACCGAGAAGATAACATAAAGCTCATGAAAGTCGGGGATCGATAGGGAGAATTCAATCTAAAGTTGATACAGAGCCTGGAAAGGATAGAAAAGAAATTGGAAAAGGAGAGTGACTTCAATAAATCAGGAAGTCGTCGGTCCCCTGATGAGAAGAGAAAATCAAGGAATGTTGGAAGACACCATCATCACTCCCAAGGACACTCCAAGAGGAGGTAACACAGTAGTTCAATCCCATCTCCTACCAGAAATCACATGATATATGGAGTGGACAAACTGAAGGGAGAATTGAAGAAGATTAAGCCTCCTACATTTGATGGAGAACACCAGAAGGAGGAATATTTCGAGACATTGCTTCTTGGCACGAGGAAATATTTCCAACTACATAATTACTCCCCCCATGCAGAAGGAAGAACTGCAATGTATCAACTGGAAGGAAAGGCATCCATATGGTGGGATCAGCTTGTGTAGGTGCAGCACATTGAAGAGAAAAATGTTACTTGGAAGGAATTCAAGAAGTATTTCAAAAAGAAATACTTGACTAAGAGATACTATGACAGAAAGATGAAAGATTTCCTTGAACTCAATATGGGTAGCATGACCATTGATGAATATGAATGAAGGTTTTTGGAATTGT
>JASDQU011245103.1:31885-43077 GCA_032191745.1 Picea mariana
TATTTAGAGCCATTATTTGATGAGATAGTAGAATTGTGGAAATGAATTGAAGCAATTCAACATTTAAGGGATGCAAATTCAATCTAATTCACTTTAAGAGCTTCTTTGTTGTTTATGATACACGATCTTCCAACAAATTAGCAAAACATTCCAGAATAAAATGACTCATTCCTTAAATTATGTATATTTGGCATTATGGGTTGAGTAACTCCAAACAAGCAAGATAAGAAAATTAAATGTTGGAATACATGTTTCCACAAGTTCAATCCAAGAGACATGATCTGGATGGATTCGTTTTAAAACATGGTAGTTATGTTGTTGTGACTTGGCATTGTGCTCATGAATAGTGGGGTCTTGAGTTTCCTTTTGAAAATAATACTTATTAGCAAGAAGTTCAAGAAAGTATAAATCCTAAATATTAGACTTCAACTCAAGGTACAAATTTCGAAGAACAAGAAAGGAAAGAACCTAAAATTTTAAAGAAAAATATTCTTGAAGCTAGGTAGTTGAAAATCAAAGAGGGGGAGGAGAAAATTAAGGCAGCTAAGAAAAGAGATTCGGATTAGAGAAATAAGAGAGTGATAAGAAAACACCAACATAATTGAAAATGGATGATGAAGAAAAGGAAAACTTGGAAAGGAATAAAAAGACAAAGAAGAAGATGTAAAGAAGAAGAAGCATGGGGAGGGCAAGATTCACGATTTCATGGGACCTGTACCGTGGAACTTTGTAGCACTTATATTCGTTACTGGGCATTTTTTAATTGAATCTTTACAACAGTGGAGTGGGGCATTACGGGATGTGATTGATTCAGTACTTAGCTTTGGGGGGAGGGATTACTTACCTGGCAAGAAGAAAAACAAGAAATCAAATAAACCAATAATATTGATATAGAAAAGAAGAAGCAAGACACTACAAAAGCCTCAAAGAAATCCATAAATCAAAAAACCTAGACTAAACAATCTCCCATTGATAATTTGATTGACTTAACTATGGAGAATTTGGTAATCCCAAAATAGGATATAACTTCAGTGAAAGATGAGAAAGGAAAAGACATTATGATGGAAGAGATATCTACAACTAGTAGTTTGGAAAATATTTTATTTTGAGGTGATTAGAATATTCTTGATCATATTGATGATGTAGTGGATCTAGATTTGATTGCTTATAACAAGAGAAAAAGACAATTGTGAAGAAAACTTGGAGAAAAAGAAGAATTGATTTGGACAACACTGTGATTTGCACAATTGAGAATCAAGTGATCTAGATGGATGTTGGTGGCCTCCCACCTATTCCAATTGGTTCATTTTGGCAGTTTTCCAATTTGGCAGTTTTTTTCCCAGTTTTTGGGTCCCTGACTTGTGGGGTCGTTTTCAGGCCCTAAACAACGTTTTTAAGGCTCGCCACAATATGAATTTCCCTATGAAAAATTGTAACATAATGTGTAGTCCTCAGATAGACCTTTCCAATAGGCTATCATGAGCCTAAAGCGGAGATCGTATGCAAAAGTTATGACCCCGGGAAGTTGATGTACTAACTTACCCAAATGGGGCCCACATGACTTTTGGCGCTTCATCTCCCAGGGCTAGGTTTTTGGATGTCTAGGGTTTTTGACATTCTTGTTTATTGTAAAAATGCCTTTAGAGCCTCATTTTAATCATCTTCTTGCGAATGAGCGCAGTCGTCACATATCTTCTCAGAGATAAGCCGCCACCATTCCAGCAAGCTTGTTTTCCACTGCATTTTACAATTTCAGCTTATTTCCTTTTTGAATAGAAAACCAGTTTTACTGTATCTCTGTTGTTTTGTGTTAAGCATCTTTTAATAATTTGTATTCACTTTGTTCTGCTCATAAAATTCAGATCAGTGGTATCAGAGTGGTCTTATCCTTGTCGTCTTAATGCATGCCCCCAACGAGGTCAGGGTACAAATAATTGGGTCTTGATCTTGTTTCGCTTGAGGACAAAAGCTCTCACACGCCCAAACGACCTCCCATGGCGGCAGAAAAAAAATATGATGGGACAGGAGATCCTTTCAAAATGTTTCTTGAGGAATCCCTCATGTGACAGAGGAACGAGATGATGGATAGTTTCGTGCAAATCCTTCGGCGGCTACCAATAGGTGACACATCTTCCTCGAGCAGAGGCACCGCCCCCTTCAAGGTACAAATCAACTTCAATATTTCTCTATTTTAAGGTCAGATAGACGTAGATGTTGTAGACAAGTGGTTCAATCTACTAGAGGGGTATTTTTTTGTCCATAACTTTTCAAATAGAGAAAAAATAATTTTTCACTCCTTAAAGTATTTCCCCATGTCAAAGATTGGTGGGAAACTTTATGTGGAAAAAAGGAAACAGAGGAACCCTCATTACTTACAGTTGAGGCCACCTGGGAATCCTTTAGTGATGTTATTAAGGAACAATACTACCCTGTCGTAATTTATGATGACTTGTATACCAAATGGACTACATTGTGGTAAGAAAGAGACCAAGCAGTGCTAGATTTCACAAATATATTCCATACCCTGTGCACCAAGTTGGGTATCAAAGGTTCAGAGAAACATCTAGTGCTCAAGTATTGCGGTGCTATGCATAGATACATCTAGACCAAAATGGAATTTATGGACATCTCTTCCTTGGGTGCATCATATCGATATGTTGTCAAAATCGAGCAGAAGCTCAAACAAAATACGTGACAATTTGGGCCTGGGAACCCCTCGCAGAAAAAACCAGTAAAGGGCAGCCCAAACCTACAGAAAAAAAGGACAGAGAAAATATGGAAAGTATCAATACAACCAGTCCAAGCCGCAAGAAAAGAAGTACACCAAAAATACAAAGAAGGATACCGAGAAGTGGTGTGACTTCCATAAGAGCCCTTGGCATAACACTGTTGATTGTCACTCAAAGTAGTCGTTGGTGGCTGAAGTGAAAGACTTTGAATCAGATGTGGGTTCTGACTCTGAGTCAGAACCAGAAAGGGGAAGATGGATCATTGACATGAAACCCAATGCCACCATTGCTACCACCAATCTCCAACCTCGTGAACCAGACGAGCCAGAAGAAGGCAAGTGCCTTTTCCATTTGTAGATGTGGGTAAAAGGAACCCTGTTGTACTTCCTCGTTGATAGTGGTAACCAAAAAAACCTCATATCAGCAGAGGTCATCAAACGTTTGGCCCTGTCAACAATGCTGCACCCATAACCCTACACCATTGGATGTCTCCGACAAGGAAGCGATCTCTGCGTCAACCAACAATGTCGATTGTCATATGGCATGAAGCCCTTCAAATACGAGGTATTGTGTGATTTTTCTCCTCTCGAATTTTGTAATGTTTTGTTGGCCCAACCTTATTTATGGAAAAGTCGTGTTGTATATGAGTCTAGGCCTCATAGTGTTATTATTACTTTGAACAGGAAATTGTACAGGATACCCGAGGCAGTCCCTCCTAGTGTTATTTCCATGATCTCTACCAAGCAATGCAAGAAGGTCATCTCTCATACCAGGAAATTTCTCTTCTCCGTGATTCGCTCCCAGAGTAAGCCAAAGATCGTAGACACATCCAGGGCCTTCGCGACCGATCTCTCCACACAACAGAAGAAAATGGATAAGTTCATGGAAGAATACTCAGATATCTTCTCCTCTCCTACTAGGGTACCTCTGCACTATCAGGTCAAGCATCCCATCGATATGACCCTAGGCGCACCGCTACCCAATGGGACGGTCTACCACCACTCTCTTTTAGAAAAAGAGATCAAGAGGAAGATCCAAGAACTGCTCCACAAGGGGCACATTCATCCCATATCATTTCCTTGTGGGAGCCCAATCGTACTGGTGCAGAAGAAATACGGGACCTGGCAACTCTGCATTGATTACTGGGCCATGAATAAAATCATAGTCCAGAACCGATACTCGATTCCCTGAATCGACGACCTCCTTGATCAGCTCATGTAACACACCCATGACAGGGCATAAAAAAAATTTATTTTCTTAAAGGAAAGATTCTCTATCCATGGATTCTAATTTGGGAAGTCGGGGAACGAGTCTGACCTCTCGGTCAAGGATCTTTGATTTTGAAGCCAACTAATCTCTAAGACCCTGATGGTCTCGCTCTGTAATTAAATGCAAACCCTTTCGACTTCTGAGTGCATGTCTAATGGTACCCGCGACCTTCCCTTTGTGCTTGGGAAATGTCTAAGTTTGGGCGCTAGCCCCTTTTCTGATAAGCCCCTCCTTGAGGTAACCTTGGGCGATAACCTCATGCAAACACACAATTGCGGGCGCGACAAAAGGCGGTTTGAAACAAAACCACCTTTATGCGCACAATTCTCCTCTAGCCTCCATGTGTCCTTTCTTCAAAAACATGGTTTGGATTGCGGCCCGCCCTCAACTTTTTAAATTTCACGCATATTCGATCCCCGCAATGCTACAAGACCACTGATCTCATGATCTTGATGGTGCCTCTGAACTGATGGCTCAGATCTATCCCTTTCAAAGTTGTGGATAAGATTTTCTCTCTTGAAAATCATCAACTATGATTTGTTTCGGAATTCCTGACTTCGAAATTCTTAAGTCTCAAAATTTCCTTTCAAACATACGTCAATATTCCGGAGTCGAAGATTTGCGGGCACTTATCCTTATCAATCAATGGCTCTACCTATGCTTCAGGGGTTTGACCTTTCAACTAGATCAACAGTCCTACGGCCCCTTTGCTTGATCAACGTTCGAGATTTCCTTCGGGTCTCCAGACTTCTGATATCTCAAATCTCAAACTTCACTTCCCCTCAAAGTAAGCAGACTCCTACTGTGTGTCCACTTGAATTGGACAGTTGAGGATTGCTTTGGTTCTTTACCCAAAATCTACATATTTATGCCACCTTTCGTCTTGATCTGATGGCTATGAATTACTTCGAGACTTTACCTGGAATCCACCAATCTACGCTGCATCTCTTCTGGATCATACGGTCCATATTCACCTTAGACAATCCGATGCCTGAGATTTACTTTGGACGATCTGATGATTGAGATCTACTTCGGATGATCAGAAAATTGAGATTTACTTCGAATCTCCAGTCTCCGAACTTCGGGAGTCTCAAATCTAAACTGAAAACTCTCAAACATATTTCTCCGGAGTCCACGATCCATCGCCACACATCCCTCTGGATTTGGTGGTCTAGATTCACTTTGGGTCTTCAGGGTTCAGAAATCTCAATTCTCAACTAAAACTCCAATGCTATTTACTCGAAGCTTGCGATCTATCGCCATGTGTCTCTCTGGATCTAATGGTTCAGAGACCTTCATCTCTTCATCTCTTCATCCCTTCAACTCTTTGGTGCTTCGGCGCTCCATCCGTTTGGTGCTTCGGCTCTTCAGCACTTCGACGCTTCGGCTCTCCAGCTCTCCGACCTTCAGGAGTTTTAACTCTTATCCACCCATTTCTCTGGAGTGCTTTTACCTGAAATACACGATCTCCTGACACGTATCCCCCTGATGATCAATGATCAGGATTTACTTCAGTTTTTTGTCCTCCTCCTTGTCCACAAACCTCTGAAGTTGTGGATCTTATGCCACGTATCAACCCTGACGTTGGATGGTTCCTATTGACTTCGAAAGTTTGGGACTTCGCAAGTCCACTCTCCTATGAAATTTCAAAGGGTTAGGCCTCGTGCACTTTCCTTGGGATCCAACAACTATTGTTCCTCGCGCTCAGATATGACAGCCCAGATATGATCTCCTCCTGCATGCTCTTCTAATTTTCTGGACGTGGATCCCAGCGGTCCATATCTTTCACAGTGCTCGATCCAACAGTCATTGTTTCTCCTCCTCCTGATCTTTCACTTTCTTCCCTGACTTGGAAGATTTCAGATGTTTCAAAGGTATCGACCTTCGATTTACTTCCTGTGAGACCTGATGTATGGGTCTTGACTTCCGCTTCCATCCTGAGCTTACAAACTTGAAACAAGTTCACCTCTTGGACCTCATCTGTGCTTCTGAAAAGCGCTAGTCTCTTCTGAGCTTGGTCCTTAGGTAATTTCAAATTCCCACATACTCCTTGTATTAATCTACTTGCATCGGATCGACGACCCATGACCTTCCTCGATCCAACGGTCCAAATCACATCGCAACTTCAGGTTTCGTAAGTTTAATCGCACCAACACACAATTCTTCCATCGCATGAACTCCACACTCACAGATCCAACGGTCAAGGTGGGTCCTAATAGATCCTTGGATCTACGGTCCAGATCACATTGTGACTTCGAGTTCCAGATGTTTACTCGCACCAACACGTGATTCTCCCATCGTGTGAACTCCAAACTCATAGATCCGACGATCAAGGTGGGTCCCAATAGATCCTTGGATCTATGGTCTAGATCACATCACGACTTTGGGTTTCATAGGTTTAGTCACACCAACGCACGATTCTCCCATCGCGTGAACTCCAAACTCACAGATCTGACAGTCAAGGTGGCTCCTGATAGACCTTTGGATCTACGGTCTATATCACATCATGACTTTGGGTTTCAGAGAATCCATCCCCTTCACAATGATTACCAACATTCGTCGATCTTGCGAATACTGAAAAAGTCGAGGAGTTAACGTTTGCACTCCTCCTTCCAATCTAGCGGTTGCAATAGACCTTGGATCCTCCTAAAAGATCTCATTCGTTCATATTCCAAATGAAAGGATATTCCCTTTTGATACTTGAATCTCACTATCCTTCCTCATCTTCGTCAGTTATGAAGGATTTAAGAGCATTGTGCTATTTTTCCTGAACTTAACACTTAGAAGGGTCTTCTGCACAAATCTTTCACTAATTCATCAAGTCTAGAACTTAAGTGGTTCTCGGTCTCTGCTTGCCTCACAGAGAGCCTATGCATATATACACTACCTCTCCTGAGCTTAACAAACTTCATCCTTCAAGGGACTCAGAATGACTAGGAGGGTCGACATGCATACATGAAACTATGCCCACGATCGACGAACTCGTAGTTTGTGGCTCTGGCTTAAGCCACCATAGGATGCAAGCATTTACGAGTATAAAAACACGTCCAATTCATACAATTTACAACTTGGCTAATTACACAAAAAGGGTACAATATAAATCATTAAGCAAACATATCCATCCCTGCAACATTCATAGGATATCCAACTTTAATTCATAGTACCACTTAAATACACAAGATATGTGATTACTTATCTATTATAGGTGGTAGCTAACTAATTAAATGTGGGTGTTTGTCTTTCCACCCAACCATAGGCTCAGAGGAATTCATTCTTATTACTCTGGCCACCCTCATGCCAAGCCATGATATCACCAAGGAACTCTCACAATTCTCAAGGATTCTTTCCTTGTTTCAGCTTCCACTTAGGTTCTGTTCTTTTCATATATTTCCTTCTCTGATATGGACCTGGGTGAGGTTTATCATATGCTCACTCGGAATCAAACTCGTGACCTTCTATTCATCATCTGCTAGAGAGCTCTCGCATCTTATATATTTTCCCTAGGATGGTTCTCGACCCATCCTACTCCTTCTGATAGAAGAGAACTCAAGTCATCTTGGTCTATCATACCCAGTGGTACTTCAGGCTAACATTCTACAGTCAGACCATGCTTCCATTCATGGGAGTGGTTGATAATTCAACCACTGGTCCTTTCTTCATTAACTAATTTCTCTCCTTGGGATCCGAAGGAGATTTATTACCCCCATCAAGAGAAATTTGGGGTTATTTGATATAATGATCCCTCTCTTATACTTTTCACATTCTTTCCTCTAGTGATAACATTATTTCCTCTAGTGATATCATGGGAAACAGGGATGTTACAATACCCTCCCCCTTAAACGAACATCGTCCTTGGTGTTCTTCCTCAAAACACTTGTCAAGCCTTTCCCATTCAGGTGTTTCAGAAAATCTTGATCTTTCTTTCTCGGTCATGTCCTGTTTCAGACCCTTATTCTTCGTCACCTACTTTCAATAATTCTTGGACAACAAGCATATTAAGTATAGTCTCATGTGATAACATTGTATAAAATTTATAGAAAAATGTTTTCTAATCTTAGCACAATAATTATCTGCGCAGTATGTGGATTTGTATCCACATGGTTGGTTGTTATCTAGAATCATTGTTTGTCCTTGACATACCCATTGGGTGCATGATCCTCATCAATAGTTTACAAGAACTATCAAGGTTTCATCTTCCTTGTGGTCACTCACCCTCCAGGCCCAGGCCTAGGCTCAGGCATCCCCTTCTTTGTTATACAGTCCCTCAGGTGATACATCTTGCCTTGCCAAGGTTTTCTTGCACAGGAAGAAATACCCATCATGTGCATGATCCCAATCAATAGTTTACAAGAACTATTAAGGTCTCCTCTTCCTTGCGGTCACTCACCCTCCGGGCCCAGGCTCGGGCATCCCCTTCTCTGCTATACAGTCCCTCAGGTGATCCAGCTTTCCTTGCCAAGGTTTTCTCGCACAGAAAGAATTCCAAAGACTCTATCGAGTCTTACAGTCGAGGAGTCCCTCAGACTTTCTTTGTTGAGGCGTCCCTCTGGCTTGTGTTACCTCAGCACAACATATTCTAGGCGATCATGGCTTCCCACGGAGTTATTATGGCTCAGCAGTAGCCATTTTTCATGCTTTTACATCTTGATAGCCTTTAGGCTCAGCTAAATTTAGGGCACTCTCCTTCTCCTAGCACCGTAATAGATAGGGATGAAGGTTACTCTCCTTCTCCCAGCACCGTAATAGATAGGGACGAAGGTTACTCTCCTTCTCCCGACATCGTAATAGATAGGGGTGAAGGTTACTCTCCTTCTCTTGGTATCGTAATAGATAGTGAAAAAGGTTACTCTCCTTCTCCTGGTATCGTAATAGATAGGGACGAAGGTTACTCTCCTTCTCTCGATAATTCATTCTTTACACATCCAAACAAACTATTAGTCTCTATTTCATGCGATCGGATTATACTCTTTTTCACAGTTCTTCCTTGAACCCGAGATTTCAGTCTCTCATATCTACACTCTTCATAGATCTTTTCCTTTCACTTGTATCATAGGTATACAGAAATTCATGAGACATCATCATAAATTTTAAATTCAAAATTTCTTTGTAAATCTATCACCTACAAATTTCCAATTCCACATTTTATTTCCATATTTGTTCTGCATAGGAACCAGATTCATAATTATGGGACTTTTATTCCCGTAGCGGTTTGGCTCAGCGGGAAATTTGTCTTCCATATGGGCTTACAACACTGCCATATCCAAGACCCCTTTCCTCCCTGCAATTCATTCTTTACACAGGCAAACAAATTGTTAGCTTTTCCATGCACATACATTTTTATTGCACCTTTACAACGTTATCACAAACAATTTCAGAATTGTGCATACTAACAATCAAATTCACTTTCTCAAAAATGAAATACCATTCCTTGCAATTTGGCTCAGTAGAAAATTGGTCTTCCTTATGGGCTTATAATACCGCCATATCCAAGACTCATTTCCTCCTTGCAATTCATTCTTTACACAACCAAACAAAATGTTAGTCTCTCATGCATTCATGTATATATATATATCTATATTCAAAACCATGCATACTAACAATTCATCACATCTAAATAAACATAAAAAGGGAATCACATTCCTTGGATATGCCTCATTTCAGCATACCAACCCTTTCAAAACGTAATTCAACATTTTAAAGGATTTTAACAAATGTTCCAATTATTCATGGCCACATTCATACCGAATGCACTCTTGCATTGTTTTCAAGTTTGTCACACTTTATGACCGGTTCTTGGCCATGGTGTGTTGGAATTTAACCAACCTTTTCCTCATATGTCTTATTCATTTTCTTTCATTCTTACAGTAGGACCATACTGCCTGCTATAGGCCGATCATGATCCCAAATCAGTACACATGAACTCAAAAGTTTCACATGAATGCCTTTAAGCATTCCTTAATTGTTCAATGCATTCATGACATATCAGTTCATGAATTCTTCCAAGGGTTACAAATAATGTTTACTACCAGAGTTGCATACCTCCATCATTGAGGTTCTACTTCCTAAATCATACCTTACTTGGGTACCCAAGGCATACAACTGCCTTTCAAAAGTTCATGCATAACACTAAGACAATAAAATATTTCAGAATTGGTTCTTACCAAATCCCTTCATACCTTGTGCCACATAGGCACGAATATCTTTATACCAGTTATTGGCTGCTAGCACCCTCTTTTTGATTTTTACCTCATCGACGGTGTTTTATGGGGACTTGTACAGCCCTGTCAATAATCTTTCAACCGCATCCTTCTTTTGGTCATCCCCTGCTTGAGGTTGCTCATCATTAGCAACTATCTTCCTCAATAGCTCCAATTCCTTTCTATACATAGTATGCATCATCATAGTCACAATTACATTAGTTGTAATATTAAACCAAATGCATGTATCATAACATTTGAATTCATAAAACATCTTCAAAATGTCCTAGCATATCTTTATGCACTTCATCACATTATCCTCAAATGTTTCCACAAGTGCAACACAAATAGATTTTGATTGTATCTTCAGCAATACAATCCTTATCACTATGGTGTCAAAACCTTTTTACTTTCATTAGCGTACCAACTTTCCAATCCAAGAGAAAACATAATACTCAACAACGAAAGAATTGAGGGCTCTTCCCTTCTTCCAACTCTTTTTACACCGCCTGGGACTTTTCATCCCAGTCGAGTTATCTCTAAGGCCTCACTGCCTTTTCTTAATCATGGCTTCAACCAATTCTATTCAGTTAAACGTACTCATTTATTCATTTAATCATACTCAAGGGGTTTACTTGCCTTTTACCAACTATACCGATTTCCACAACTTCTCTTTTAATCCTACGGCTCTGTTAAACAATTTAGGGTTCTTAGGGTGAGGAAAGTGTTCCTCCTTTTCTCCCCCTTTACTTATGCAATCTACTTCTTATTGTGATCTTTCTTCTCTTTTCCTGAGCAGCCCTGGGTTAGGATCATCCTAACTCTTAGGATACATCAACATGCTTTAATAGAAAAATATTTGCCCATAAAGAATTATGAATCTGTGCATCCTGCATGTTACCATTCGGTTATCAGAATGGTCAAGATTCATTATTAGTCTTATATTCATTACATGATTTTTTTCAAAATGTAATCCAGGATTCTGGTATATATATAT
>JASDQU011245104.1:6978-21997 GCA_032191745.1 Picea mariana
ATCCATTGTTGGATGCTTTGGAGCACCGCACAAGAAGGAAAGAAAGATAGGCTGGCGAAGCCCAAAAAACATGGGTCAAGTTGACCTAGGGTTTTAGACACCTAGGGTTTTGGCATCTAGGGTTTTGACACTTAGGTCTCGGCCTAAGGCTATTGGTGAGCTATTGTAATGTATAAATAAGAACCTATATGAGGGAAGAGGGTTGGTCCTTGCTTTTTTTATTGGCATAATTGATTATTGTTGTGTGAGAGAGAAGTGTTAGGCGTAAGGGCCTTCTTGTATTGTAAGATCTTTAGGTGGGTGCGGAGGTTAGTCCTACAACTTAGTGCGTAGGAAGGGGAGAGACAGAGAGGAGAAGAAAGAATATCTGCTAGCTAAGAGCACATACAAGAACTGCATGCTTCACCTTAATATATTATAAAGCACAGTTTTGTGGGCGTAGCCCTAGAGAGAGGGTGAACCACGTATATTTTGTGTTGTGTGTGATTGATGATCTATTCTTTTCCATTTGATATACTACTATTGCATTACTATGTTAGATCTAATAGATAGTTGTGTCGAGTAGATATGAACTAGTAAGTGATATAAATGTTGTATTTTTCCTGTATTGGATCCACTTGGTATTCCCTTTGGTTGTAGACATCTCTGTCCTGCAACCCCCCCATAGTTGCTTCCGATGAGATTGCATATGCCTCGCAGCTGTTGCTGAAAGGGCCAATAGTTAGGGCTTGTTAGTTTGATCTTGGATTTGAACCTTGGGTCTACCCCTGTGCCAACAATGGCTATCAAAAATTTTCCCTCCAAAGATTTATGTGGTCCGCCTAAGTTCTGGAGAACGCTATATCTCTTGAGCTTTGGAAACGATTTAACCTCGGCACTAGCACACACTTTCACTCTACGTGAGACTCTATGCTATTCCTCCTAACTGGAGACTGATATTATGACCACTATCTCTCCTCCTAATGAGATTACGCTTCCTCCCGACTTGGAATAATGTCTAGGTGTCAAAGGCCTTGACCTTTGAACCTTCTGCGAATCTTGGTGACTTGGACCTTGTATGCACTTCTGGAAACTGCTATGTATTCTGAGATTTCTCGTCTCTGCATACTATTCACTTCTCCTCATGAGCTTATGCTTATTTTCTTAAACTTATTCTTTCCCTATTTTCCATCATTGCTTCTTCCTCATTGCTGATTTTCTTTCCTGTAAACATACCATCGTCGTTGTTTTTATTACCATCAATGACAAGAACACTCTACTTGTAAACATGCCAACAATCTACTGTGATGTGCCTATCCAACCATAAGTAACCACCATGGAAGCATGACATCAGGAGCTTAACGCATGCGTTAACCTCCTGATTTCTTCCAAAGTGTGGTAGCTTCATTACATTGAGGATCGCGGACCTCGTGATGTCCATGGTTCATGGATGGGGAATTATCTTTGATTTCTTCCCTATTGTCTTGGTCAAATACTTGTGTGGTGTGAGAATTTTGTAGTTCTTGTGGTATCCCAAGTTATAGTCATTGATCTTCAATGTCAGAATCCTTTCCAACTATGGGTTGACTATGTGTATCCCCTTTGGGAGGTACACAGATATCAATGTGTAGTTGAAGTCCCTTGGGACACTGTCAGGACTCACCATGCTAGCTAGAGGTGGGATGTAGTCAGGCAGGATTGATGGGATGAGCTTCACATTTTCCAAATCATTAGGATTCTTGCTACGTTTCTCAACAGCAGGTCGGCTAGACCAACACTGTGCAGTCGACGGGGATGCTTCCAATCCTTGCATCAATGAAGCTTGTACGCCTACAGACATAACTTTCTCAGCCATGAGGTTGATGAGAATTTGTTCGATGGATTTATCTACTGTTCTCATGTCACTCGACATACACGCTTGAGATTAGCTATCTCAGGTCAGTGAACAAACACTCAATGTAATAGAACAGGTGGCGAGCTCTCAATAAGTACTGTGTGAAATCAACTAGCTCTATGTGGGCTCGGAGAATCACAATTGGAAAAAGTGTTCTTGGTGAGACATCCGATGGGTTAAATAGACAATACAGTAACAGACTCCTCCAACGGGTAGGAATGCCTTAGTCAATGTGATTCCATCCATTATGGCATGGTCCCAACAATCAAATGGCGAACGTTCCAGCAATATCTGTGTTTCTAGACGTTGTGGAGCATCGTTCTAACAGTCGAGACGCCTCTGATGGTCATATTGCTTCACCATGGAAAAATGTTAGTATGCATTGTTATGATATCCCAGCGAGGTTCAATTTCTGCACACCTTCTTTCTACGAAGTCCCCTCTGGAACTTCCTGTAATTTTTCTAACTTAACTTTCTTCTTGCTAAGCTTTCTGGCCTTCTTTCCTGTGATATGAGTTACTGGGTTCCTCTTTCCATTCTTATTCTTATCTACACTTAACATAGTAACTTCTCATTGGTGAGATTCTTTCATAGGTTTCAAGGGTAATACTTCTTCTCGTTCTGGAGTAGGTGTTCTACTTTCCTGTATGGATAGGTTCTTCAAGTCTTCCTGTGTTTTTTCAATTTCGATAGGTAGGTTTCTGGCCCTCAGTTGATTCAACTTGTCCTCGTGTTCTTCTCTTAAGTGCGTTATTCTTCTAGCCATGAAATCCATTAATTCTTTTTTTTTTTCTAGAGATTCCTCTTCTTCTTTCCTTCAGATCTGATCTTTCTCAACCCAGGTCTTTCCTAGAAAGAGTGCAAAGGGGTTGTTTCTCTCAATAAACCTAATGATCTCGAATTCTTCTTCTGTTGATGCTCCATGAGAAATCATAGTTACATGGGCAAGTCTTCCACATAGGGTTATCGTCTTTCCTTTAAAAAATCCCATTCCTCCTAATGAAGGAACCATAGCAGGCTTTCCTAAGGTTTCCCAAGTACTTTCTGTCATGGTATTCACTTGGGTGTTTGCATCCAATACACAGTCTATGTCAAAGTCTCTTATTCTTGTTTCTATGCACTCTTTCTCTTTTAAGATCTTTGATAAAATGGTGTCTCTATGATCATTCAGTGTTTCTTTCATCTGTAATAATAAACCCTCTGATTCTTTCTGGCTTTTCAAGATATTCTTAGCCTCTTGGCCTTCCTCAAGGTTTTCTTGTCTCATGTTCATCTTTTAAACTTTATCCATCATTCTAGGGCAATCCAAAACTTCATGATCCACATCTTTACAACAAAGAAAAATAGGGTTTCTACCAGGGCATTCCTTAGCAAGATGTCTTGGTCTTCTGCAACTATAAAAAAGAGTCAATTCTCTCTTTCTCTTGAATGATACCCAACCTTTCTTGTACTGTGCACTGGGATCACAATGATGTACCAGCAAAAAATTATTTCTAGGATCCTGCATCCATTTGTTAGTCCAACAATTCTTTCTATGCTTAGGAATAACATATTTTTCATTATTTCTATTAGATATATTCATATCATATCTTTCTTCGAGTTGTGCTCTAGTTTTCACACTAGGACCAAATCTATCAAACATACCTATATCCATTCTTTCAAACAAAAAATTTTCACTTATCTTGCCTCTCATCACAGCACAAAGCTTCAAGATCTTACCTCTTTCCTTTAGATCTGGTTCCTTTCTTCTTAGCACAAAGCTTCACAAGTTGAGAAGAATAATGCGCACTAGGGGAACAGATCTACGCACAAAGATTTCCTTTCTTTAGTTCCCAGCAATCATAATTTCAGGTCCAGATCTACACACAGAGCTTCCCTTTCTTCAGTTCCCAACAATCACAGTTTCAGGTTCAGATCTACCCATAGAGCTTCCCTTTCTTCAGTTCCCAGCAATCATAGTTTCAAGTCCCGACAACATAACCATTTGTTGGCACAGGGGCAGACTCGCGGTTCAACGCTACAACATCGCACCAAAAAAATGCTAACTAACGGCCCTTTCGGCAACACCTGCAAAGCAGATGAAGTCTTACCCAAGGTAGAGGCAGAGAGGGTTGCAAGACTCAAGTGTCTACAACCTATCTAGGACACAGATCTGTGATCATAGTACTTAATAGAGAGCTTAGTAGTTAACATTCATTAACATTTAACCCTTATTCACATCGTAGGTAAAACCCTAATTACAGAGCAGCGCAATATTCAACAAGATCTAACACATTCAAGCACTTAGTATAGAGAGATAGATCAGATCTAGAATTCATTCACATCACTAAGCACTAAGCTACTACATCAGATGCATTTAACAAGCATAAAGATAACAACACTAAGAATAAATCACATCAATCACACAAAGCAACCATAACACAGGATATACGTGGTTCACCCCCAGCATGGGACTATGTCCACCAACTCTTCGTCTTCTTTATTATCTTTTGTCAATCTTCTTACATGCACAGAGCATCAAAAAAAACTCAGCATAGGACAGGAGATATGCACGCACCTCGCCAGATCCTTCTTCCTCGATCTTGGTATAGCACAAATCCTTTCTTACACTCACTTTCACTTAGCGCTGCAAGTTCTCACTACACAATATGCACAGAGTTAACTCAATCACATAGATCCAACTACTTACATCACTTGCACTTAGCACAATACAACACTTAGCACTTCACTTCCTCCCTAGTTACATCGCCTAGCTTTCTATTTATACATTACAAAAGGGCCTAAGCATGGGTAAACCCATGGGCGGACATCCCATACCTGTTACATAAACCCTAAACCCAAAAATCCTACAAAAGGGGACCAATATCCTATGATATCTACTTCGCCTTCGACCAGCCTGTCGAAGTCCCAAAATTGGTCAAACATGACCAATGTTTCCACAAAACCTGGTCAAGGGAAAATAGGGGATGTGAGAGAAATCACTTATATAGGGACTGACCTCACAAAGGGGAAATAATTAGGAGGAAATATTCCAAGGATTTATGCAGCTTTGGATAACAAGCAAGTAGAATATCAATCTCTCATGATTGAAGTGGAAGGTAAGATTGATAACCAGACCATAACAATTTTAATTGATTATGGAGATATCCTTAGTTACATAAACTCTAACATTGTTGAAATATTTCATTTTCATAGGAGTAAGCATAATAAATCTTGGTTAGTTCAATTAACCATAGGGGTTAAGAGGAAAATCAATTATCTATTTAAACATTTTATGATAGACATGAATGGCTCAGTACAAAGGTGGGTGTGAACATCATACCATTGGGTTCTTATGGTTGTCTAATTGGCATGGATTGGATGGAAAATCTCCATGATATACTAGATGGTTACAAAAATACAATCACTTGTCTTGATGAAGAAGGGAAGAAAGGAAAATTTCAAGGAATTCCAAGAGATGTAGCTATTAGAGAAATGTCAACTATGCAGTTGAAAAAGAGTTTTAGGAAAGGATCTCATATTTTTGCAGCCCATATGGAAGAGGCATCCAAAGATAAAGTGGTAAGCATAGAATACCATCCAGTCTTGAGGGATTTTGAAGATGCTTTTAGTGAGATATCATGACTACCAATAAAGAGAGACATCGATTTCTCTATTGATTAGGCACCAAAAGATGGCTTAGTGTCCAAATAACCTTATAGAACGGGCACACCAGAGTTGAAGGAGTTGCATATGCAACTTGAATAATTTTTAGGGAAGGGGTATATATATCCAAGTGTGTACCCTTGGGGTGCCCTAGTTATTTTTGTGAAGAAGAAAGATGAAACCTTAATGATGTGTATTGATTTCAGACAACTAAATAAGGTCACCATAAAGAACAAATATCATTTTCGAATGATTGATGATTTATTTTATTAGCTGAAAGGTGAAATAATATTTTCCAAGGTTAACTTGAGATTGGGTTATCATCAAGTGAGGATAAAGGAAAAAGATATCATCAAGACAACATTTAGGACAAGATATGGGTATTATGAACTCACAATAGTGCCATTTTGGCTATCAAATGTACCAGTTGTTTTCATGTGCCTGATGAATGGAGTGTTCATGGAATACTTGGACAAGTTTGTAATTGTGTTCCCAGATGATATATTGATCTACTCTAAGTTAGAAGAGGAACATGAGAAACATTTAAGAATGGTGCTAAAAGTATTAAGAGAACATAAATTGTATGCTAAGTTAAATAAGTGCTTCTTTTATCAAAAGAAGATTCACTACTTGGGGCATGTTATTTCAACATATGGGATAGTAGTGGATCGTAAGAAGATAGAGGCCATTAGAGGATGAACATTTCCAAAAAATTCCATAGATTTTAGATAATTCATGGGTATTTATGGTTATTACCAAAGATTCATAAAAGGATTATGAAATTTTTCAATCCCAATCACTACTTTGCAAAAGAAGGGAGTGAAATTTGAATGAACCCCCAAGTATTAAGTGATCTTTCAGGAGCTAAAATAAATATTAACAAGTGTACCAATCATGAATATTGTATATCTAGATAAAGGTTTTGTTGTGTGCATGGATTCATGCAAGGAAGGGCTCAGTGGAGTCCACACTCAAAAATATCATGTGGTATGCTATGAGTCCAAAAATTAAAACAACATGAAAGGAATTATGTTACACATGACTTGTAATTATCAGTTATTGCACATGCAATAAAATGTGGAGACATTACCCCATGGGGAGAAAACTATAACTAAGGATAGACCATTGTGGTATGAAACATTTATTTGTATAACCCATATTAAATACCAGAAAAACTAGATGGATCAAATTTCTTAGTGAATATGACAATGAAATTAATCTCATCAAAGGACGAAAAAACAAGTGGCTGATGCACTCAAAAGGAGAGCACATGTGATGCATATTGTAGCCATTAAAATGTACAAGATATATCTTAAATATAAAATTATTGCAACAAAAAATTCAGATCAACACTATCTAAAAATAAAATAAACATTGCAATAAGGTAACTTTCAACAAAAATTTAAAAAATTTGAGCTAAAACAAGATGAAATTCTCATTTATAAAGGAAACATATATGCATCGAATTTCAATGAGATGAAAAATGCAGTGTTGAGGGAAATGCACAATGTGCCATATGTTGGGCACCTAGGGTATTAGAAAATAATCGCAGTTGTAAGAAGCCAATACTTTTCGCTGGAAATTAAAAAATAAGTGGCTAATTACATAGGCAAATGTCTAGAATGCAAGAAGGTGAAGACAAAACATATGAATCCAACCAGGTTAATATAGCCATTCCTCATTCCAGAATGGAAGTGGGAAGTAGTTACAATTTATTTTATTACAAATTTTTCTAGAAAAATGAAGCAACATGATTCCATAATGGTGGTGGTGGATACATTGACTAAGGCAACACATTTTATTCTAGTGAAGACTACACACACGAAATTAAATATTTAAGATATATATATGAAAGAAGTTTCCATGTTACATGGAGTGCCTAGGGAAATAGTTTTAGATAGAGATATAAAGTTTACATCCAATTTTTGGAAAGGTTTTTTCAAAGGATTTGGGACTAATCTAAATCTTAGTACAATGTACCACCTAGAGTCAAATGGGAAAAAAAAGAGGAATAAAAGAATAATTGAGGATTTTGAGACCTAAGTCTGAACCCCTTCCCCTCTTCTCTCATTACCCTATATATCCATAAAAAAATCATACCTTTTATGTTGGTTTAGTTGATCCCCCATTACTAAAATGACTCAATTTTTGTGATCATTTCCTCTCTTGAATGATTTTTGCATCATATTTTCTTTTCTTGAAGGGTAATTACATGTTATGGTTTGGGTATGAATTACTTGTCATCATGTTTTTCCATTGTTTGAGCTCATAACAGGTGTAATATTTTTTTTATATGCACATATAGGGATGATTGCAAGAACTAAGCTATTCTTGCAAATGTTGTTGGATCGCTAATTTTTAAATTATTTTATAATTTAATGTGTCAATTTAAATGGTTAATCCATTTGAATGGTGCATGCATACGTGCGTGATCATAAACAAGTGCCTCCACACCAGTATACAAACAGTTTCATCATTATACAACATCAGTCATGGTTATGAGAACTATATTATTCCATCATGGATACTACATGTTGAACGGAGGGTTAACAACACACAGGTATATGTTTCAACATGAGGAGATTCACATTCATTGCATCATCAACAACATAAATGCTCTGTATACCATGGTTCCTCCCTGAGATCGATGGTAGCTGAACAGGATCGAGCCACAAGGCCTATAGCTATTCGAGGCCATACATGAAATAAAAGATATTTTCAGAAAGGTGGAATGGTATGATTTCCTATGTGCAACTAAAGGACACTACAGATTCCTGGCTATGTTGTTCACACAAATTTTCAATGGCTTCCAGACCCAGCTTGGGGATACCTAGATTTATATTACATAACACTTAATTTGAGAAACTTGTGTTGTCCCTGTCTGTGGGGAAAGGTGGTTTAATAAAGGCAAGATGTCTCCCGACCGCTGCAATAAATTCTTGGTTCCAGAGCACCAAGACCACGACTGAAGCCAAGGAATCCATGTTTTGTGGATAAAGGAATATTGGAAGGGAGATCTAGTAGTAGTGAAGAGGTATATAATAGGTGAGGGTCGACTCAACATAGTACATTGTTATCACCTTCGTTTTCTTATGCATCTAAGTGAAGATAAAGAGATAAATTTAACCTATTTCCTGCTTAAAATCCTAGCCAAAATGGACAAGAGGGTTCAAGGCCACCATGAATATTCTCATAGGAGTCTGTACCACCAAGGCTTAATCAAATTGTTGATGTCTTTCACTTTATAGGAACTTGAAATTCCTTGGGGTTATTTCTTGAAATTTGTGGGATTGAAAGAGCAGGAACGACTGCCCAATTCACATAATGAAGGTGATGCAAGTAAATATAATACAAAGTTCAAGGTTTATACGGAGCCTAGGAGCTCAATGAATCTTGTACACCCCATATCAAATAAGGGGAAAGGCCCTAAAATAAGGAACACACCCTCGAAATAAAACACGCCAAAGACCTCCATGAAGGAGGAGTTCCCTCGCATTCAACTAAGGTCTTCTATGGTTGAGGGGAAGGAAAGAAAAAGTGGTAAAGTTTCCCAAATGCACCCACCTGCACTAGAAACACCAAAAATTTCTATTTAATCCATCCATTCAGAGGATAAGCAGAGAACCCCCATCGAGAAACAACCTAAAAATCATGTGACTAGAATGAGGGGGGGAATTGGATCTAGATTATGCAACAATGAAGTGGTTAAGGGAAATTTTGTTTCTGCAGAAGCATTACCTAAAACATCCCCTGCATCTAGACAAGACAGAAAAAGAAAGGGAAAACAAAAAATTAAAACACCAAGCACGACAAACATGAAAAATAGAATTATAAATCAATTAAGACCGAACTCCAAGGATATGTTTAAGCCATAATTAAAATATCCCTATCGAATTGTGATCGAAGATGGTGAAAATATTGAATTTGATAGCATGGAAGAAATGGCAGTCAATGTTTTGAAGGGAATGACAGTGAAAACAGAGAAATCAAAGCCTAATGAGGGTGAGACTACATAAACACCATTTGTAACTGTGAAAAAAGAGTATCCTACAAACTCTAGTCAACAACAGGGAGCACATGATTATGGACTTGATCTTCAAAAATACTCTATTGGCACCTCACCACATGCAAGGGATCCTTACCACAATTCACAAGACATTAAACAAAATAGTAAAATTGATACTTTGGGAGTATAGGGGTCCATTAAAGGAACAAAATAAAAGGAACTTGAGGTAATACACATATACAATATAAGAACAAGGAGAAGAACATTGGTTGGCCACAATAAGTCTATCATAGAGAAAGACAAGAAGAAAATGCAGGTTGAGGTCAAAACAGAGAGGGTCTATTACAACCAAAAAGTGAAAGAACTAAAGCTTCAAGTCCAGACCTTGCAACACCATAACCAGGAATTGGAAAAATTGTACTCCATACTGTAGAAGAAGTATCAAAGACTCCAAAAGAAACACCATAAGACTTGTTTCTTTCTGAAGGAGATAATTTGAAAAAGGACACTAATATGAAGGAGTACCTAAAGAATATGCTTGTCTATCCAACTATCTCCTAGTTGGCCTGGAACAATGCACATGGATACAAGTGCTCAGTTCAGAACCTAGTTCTATCAGTTCTAGTCAGTTTTTTCAAATATCAGTTCACTTCAACATATGTATCAGTTTAGTTTTATCATTAGTATCAGTTTTAGTTGTTTAAGTTCAAGAATTTTTAAATTAGGACATAATAAGTGGTCATCTGTGTTTGATATGAACCACTTCATTTTTGTTAAGTCGAGTTTGAAGTATGCATTAATATACTCCAACAATATTTACTTAAGTCAATAAATTGTTCTCCAACTGATAGTGTATAGTTAAGCCTCAGTTTCAGATGGACAAAAGACTCTACAACTTTGATAAATATGCAATTTTTGTATGAATTGAGGGTTCTATTTTTGGGAAGGAAATCAATATATCAACTGGTTGAACCTGTTATATGATTGGATAAATCTTTCTACTTGGTGAATATGTTATTGATGACAGTGTGCTTTATGTTCAAATCTATATGTGTTCTTTCTCTTACCTTGAAAGAAATTTTTTATTTGTGCAAAGTACATTTCATTTTCCTTTTAGCTATTGTATAACTCATCTTTTACTGATATGCAACCTGTAAAACAACTAATTCTTTAGTAAAGATCTGGTTTATTGCAACCTATGGGAGTAATTGTGTTTGGATACTTGTTTATGCCTTGAAATATTATTTCTAGTCTTAAACTTTTGACAATAGATAATTCATTGAGTTGTTTGTTGTTCTTCCTCTATTCATCCCTCTATATTCTCATTTGTCTATCATTTGTGTGCCACCATCCAAGGAGGATGTATAGCCAATTCATCTTTCCAACCCAACCATGTTTTTTTCTTGGTAAAACCAACTCTCCAACTGATCAACAAAATCAAATTATCACAAAACCATCCATTCTAAACTTGAGGTGGCCTAGCTCTTGCCTTTAGTAGTCAGGTGCAAACTTTAGGACAAACAGAGGACATGCTTAGAATGTATGGGATGGATCAACCATCAAACTGGGAGTATTATATCCAATTAGTGGATTTTTCTTACAATAATGGGTATCACGCCTCATTAAAAATGAGTCAATTTGAAGCCTTGTATGTAAGTAAGTGTAACACACCAATAAGTTGGGATAATCTAGAAAACAGAGTGATTATTAGGACATAATTGTTAAAGGAAATTTAAGAGAAAATGACAAATATCAAGTAAAATTTAAGGGCTTCCAAGGACATGGGAGAACGAAGAAAACATGCGGGAAGAATACCAACATTTTTTTGCCAATTTTGAAGAAACTGAATGTAATAATGAAAGAAACCATTTTCAACAACTAGAGTTATGGAACAACATCTCATAGTCCTATCCAACCTGAACTAGGGGCCCTGATAAAAGAATAACACATTCCTTGGGTTATCCATGATAAATGAATGGTGCATCCCTTAGCTTTGCAGGTTGAGAGGAACATGATATTTTGTTTGGAACTATCATTGGATTATAAAATTGAAGAATTTTATTTATTTAAGCATTGTGATGTAAATTTTTGTATGTATATTGACATAGTGTGAATAGAGGAAAATTCAAAATTGTAGGGGAGCGGGAATGTAACATCCATGTTATAATCCCTGGTTTAATTAATGCTTAATGTAGATATAATGTGTGGCTATGCCCAAGAAATGTATATGAGAATTGTATTTCTAAGTTTTAATAATAAAATGTGATGCCAACTAATAAGGGAATATGGACAAAGATGGGGTTTGGATTAATCCACAAGAGAGAGGAGGGTCTAAGATAATGTCTAAGAGAGGGGTCCAAGGAGAAATTACCCATGTCTATTAATTCCACCCATATTCTTGAATTTTATTATCATTATGCATTACAATCTATTTTCTAATTGAGTGTCCGCAAAGCTAATCATTGAATTCATGTAAGAGAGTGGATGTGAGAAGTCACGTCCCATATTTATTGGGAGCATGGGGGGATGAGTACAATCATCTTGAGGAAGTGTGTGAGTTAATTAAGTAAGCCATAGAAATGAAATTTGTATGGGCAGTTACAACAATTTTAGATAGTCAAGTTTTTGGCAAGAACAACAAGCAAAGAGGAGAAAAGAGAGCTTGGAGCTGGAGGAACCATAGAGAGAGAATTATAGAGCACGTTGGACTATTTTTTGAGTGTTTTGGAGATAAAGAGTGAAGAATCAGGTTGTCAGGCCTGAAGAGTGAACTCCTATGTGAGTTTCACTGCAACAACACGTGTTGTTGTTGTTGTTTGTTGGTAGTTTTCCTAGCGGTTACTTCCCCTTAGATCCCAACAGAGAGAGTTTGGGTTACCTGTGCCATAGATACCTTGATAAATGAATTTGATGCCTAAGGGACTAAGATCAATGAAGGGGTACATTCCTTGGGTTAAGGAGGTCAAGAGGAAGAGAGGTTGTGTTAAATCGAGATGCCTGTAGGCGAATACCAATGGGTTGTGAGATTTTTGAGTTATTAGTGGACAATGAGAGACCACCCTCGGTTTTTATTTATATTCCTAGCTCGACAATGAATTGATATTGATATTTGGAAAAATAGGTCTGGTTAGATGTAATGTCCGTCCCAAGAATCTGGTTGCACAATTGTATTAAAATATACGTGTTTGATCTATTGTATGTGTTTTATTTATATGTTTTAATTGATATTCATGAACTCCGGGTATAAGAATAATTAATATGCTTGTATGTGGTTTATTAAATGAATTCGTTCTTATTTAAAAAAAAAATTATATGCATTTAATTAATGGTGACAAATAATAGTTAATTCTAGTTGTAATTCATAGTTGATAAGCTACATGAAATTAGTTAGCAGAAATTTAATTATTATGATTACTCCACACATAATGGTCCTCAACTAGGGTGGGGAATTTTACATTATAGTATCACATCCCATGGTTCAAACCTTGGGCCTGTATGGGCCAAGAACTAGTGCGAATTGAGAAAGTTCATTATTGCATATTTTGGTTTGTGCGAATTTAGGGAAAAGCAAAGAAATTAAAGAAAAACCCCCAAATTCATGGGAAATTTTTGAGTTTTAAATGCCTCAGAGTAGTCAAAGAGATTATTTGGTACGTGAATATGATGGTTGAAGAGTTGAATTTAACCTGGAAGGTAAAAAATTAATGTTTTAATGGAGACCAAACGAGATGCATATTTTCTGAGATAGCTAGACAGAAGATCTAGGTAACAATGAAAATGTACACAACTTGTAAATGGTATGAAGAGAAGACAAAAAATGGAGGAAATATTAAAATAATTTATATTAACCATATTCCACACACAATAGGTGAATAATTTACAATAGATATAAACTACATGCATAAATAATTTGCAATAGTAGTGATCTAGAGAGATCTAGACACTCACTGACAAACATTGGAGTGAAATACCACCTAGTCCTAGCTAACTGATACATTCAATCATCAGTTAACTGAGTCACACATGTGCAACTGAGAGAAACACATGCAACTATTGGTGATAAAACTAAGGTTTCCATGCATATGTGACTTCCACTAGTATAACTAAATCTATATGACTCTAAACTAAAGAGAAGCACCCTATTTTGTAGGTGTTATCACATATTCTTGTGGGGGTGAGTTTTTCCATTGGATTTGGCCTCAAGGTGACAAAATGAAAATAAAGGAGCCAAAAAACCCACTAGATGGCGCTTATTCCTAAGTCTGTCGGGGTCGATGTAACTGTTTAGCGCATTGTGCTAAGAGGCGCATAGATCTAGGCGGCTGTTGGCATAGGGGCAGACCCAGGGTTCAATGATTCAACAGCACACCAGCAAAACCCTAACTATTGGCCCTTTTGGCAACACCTGCGAAGCAGATGAAGTCTCACTCAAGGTAGAGGCAGGGGTGGTTGCAAGACTCAGGTGTATGCAGCCTTAGCTGGGACAGAGATCTGTGATTCTAACACTTAGAAAACACTTTAGCATAGCTCATTCATCAGTATTTAACCCTCATGGCACTCCACATATGGTGCAAAGCACCACAACATTCACTTAGATCTAGGTTAAGTTAGCACTTTTCAACAACAAATTAGGTCTAGCACTCAACACTTTCATATATGTCAGATCTACACCCATACATCTAAGAAGTGCAAAGAAAAGTAGATCTATCTAAGTATATCATAGCAAAGCACATAACATAATCATATCAAAGAACAACACATGGGAAGAGCCAAACACATTGAGCACAACACACAAGTTTACTGTGGTTTACCCCCACCCTAGGGCTACGTCCACAAAGTCTTCTTCTTCTTTATTAGCTTTGGTCAATTTGATTACAGCACAGATCTCAAACTTGTTCTTCGCATAGGACAAGAGATCTTCACACACCTCACCAAATCCTCCTTCCCTGAGTAGATCTAGCATAAAGCCTTCTTACAATCCATGCACTCAACACTTACAACACTTGCACTCAGCTCTTGCAAGTCGGTCACACAGTATACACAAAGCCTTTACTAGCACTTATCTTCTTGGCCTCTCTTACATTTCCTAGATACTTATTTATACTTTACAAAATAGGCCTAAACATGGGTAAACCCATGGGCCGACATCCCATACCCATTACATTATCCCCAAAAACCCAAAAAGGACCCCAGAAAGGGGTCTAGCTTCCACAATCTCTGCTTCGTGCTACGCTCCATCTTTGACAAGTTGTCAAAGTTCCAAAAATAGTCAAATATGACCAAGTGTTTCCTCAAACTCAGTCAAGGGCCAACAGGCCCCCAACACTCACCTGTGACTCATCCCGATTCACTTAGATCTGGGTAAATTTGCCTCAAAGGTCTTGATATTGGCTCGAGCTGCTTCGACTTGTCTCTGTGCTACTACTTCCTGCTCAGCGAACTCCTGAACAATCGTTTCAATGATAGGCCATTCTAGTTGCTACTCAACTCTAACA
>JASDQU011245105.1:0-22099 GCA_032191745.1 Picea mariana
AAAAAATAGCATCATCATCATCATCGTTAGTGAATAATTATATTATAATGTTATTATTACAATATATGAAAAATACATAATTATTCAAATCACAATCATTCCAGTCATCATATTTAAGTATTTTTGTTTCTAAACAAGTTTAATCAACATATTGTATATTTGTGGGCAACAAACAACTCACCTTGAAGAAAAGTTAAACAGTATATGGCACTAATGGTTATAACTTTTTGTAATCACAATCCAAATTAAACGATTTCATAAAATTAAAGTTAAAAATTATATGGAAACAATAAATTTAAATGAATGATACATCTCAAATTTAATTTAAAAAAAAAGAAGTCATTAATAATGTTAATCATTATCATACTCATAATAGATTTTATAAATCAAACAACAACAACCACAACATTATGTGAAAAACATGATATACATGAGCAATATACATGTCAAACATACATCTCAACAAAATGTGCAATAAACATGTCATATATACATCTCAATTCAAATATAAAAAAATCAATATACATGTCAATCAATACCACTACTAGCTAGTTCCACCACTAGAGCCAAATGCATCAACATCTCTGCTACTAGAGATAGAGGGTCTATCAATACCTATGTCAGAAAGAAATGAAAAAATCACATGATCAAATGTGTCTCCTTCAAGATCAACTTGTGCAACAGTATTCGATGTGAACATAGTGTCCAAAGCCTCAAAATCTCATGACATGTGTGGAGGAGGAGGAGGAGGATCGGTGGATGACACATGTGGAGGAGAAGGATAAGGATAGGTGGATGGTGACACAAGTGGAGGAGGAGGAGGATATATGGATGGTGATGCATGTGGAGGAGAAGTTGGAGAAACAGTGGATGGTACAAACACATGTGGAGGGGTAGGAATAGGAAGATCCGACATGGATGGTGCAAACATATGTGGAGGGGAAGGTGGAAGAGAATTGGTGGATGGTGAAAACACATGTGGAGGAGGAGGAGGAGGAGGAGGAGGAGGAGGATCAAATGTGGAGGGGAAGTAGGAGGATTAGTTGATGGTGCAGATACATGTGGAAAATAAGAAGAATTAGAAGATCGAGGACCATGTTGTGGAGTAGAGGATGTGGATCGGCCTGGTGATGAGAAAAATGGGGTAGAATCATGAGAAACATGAGCATGATCCCTCAATATCTCGATGAGGTTGAAAAAACTGACAATATGACACATCAGTGATGTCACGTCATGAGGTAGATTCATCCATATTGTAGAAAACTATGTTACCCATAATATGTCTCGAACCAGTGTAGGTACCACTCCATGACTCACCATAAAACCACATAGGTGATCCACCACCTCTATCCAGATTCTTCGATCTGACCTATGTGGAATGCAAGGTCTATGTACTGCAGGTTGCTCCTCTACCTCCTCCATCTCCTCATCCTATTGGGGAGGCACATCCCCAACATATGTATCAATATCTGCAAAAAAATAGATAATAATAATAAGATAATTGAAGCGAAATGTTATAATAAATTACACGTGTATTAAATAAAACATTAAAATATGCAAATAGATTTATCAAAACATAATGATAATATTATCTCTCTCATCTAGTGGCTTGGATTTTGTAAATAGGATGTTTGGACATCCTCTCCAATCCATCCCCATGTATGGAGATTGTACAACATTAAAGACAAGATTGTCCTCTCCATCCAAAAAATCACATACCTCCCTACCAACTAGAGTCCGCGACCACTTCTGTGGGCCCCTCTTGGGAAAAAATTACCCCCACATATGCATTTGTGCATCAAACATAACCCTAGGAGGAAAGTGGGGTACTCTTGGTTGAGTGGTGTGAATCCTCTCAAAAAATAATGTAAATAACTTTGATGTGAATGGGAAGAATCTCCTCCCATATAAAATGACATGATGGGGATCCAACACAAAACAAAACTATCTCAAAAAAATATTCATCCACACAAGTAATCGGGGCCTATGTAGTAAACTATATACATAATACATCAAAGGTAAATTAATGTGTTTCCCATAAGAGTTAAAGTGTGACAGTTTCGTAATAATCAAATACATGCACCTAACCTTATCTCTATGAAATGAACTCATCTGCATATTACCACTAGGAACCTGGAATAATGAAGAGGAAATAATGTCCAGACTGACATATATCTGCACATATTCCAACTAGGTGTCTCCTACAACACCAGGTGGTAGTTCAGGGAACCGGGGCCAAACCTCCCCCCTCCCAAACAACCCAGTGACGAAATAAACATCCTCCTTTGTGGGATGATACCACATATCGGGACCAACCCTGGATGTTTTTCGACCATAATCCCAATGATGGATCAACTATTGTAACAACGAAGAGTTCCCAATGAGGGATGAACCCTCCTCATAAAACTTGAGGAGGCCAACATCTCTCAAAAGGGCATTTGTATGTGGTGTAATAGGGAGAATGAACAACTCCCTCTCCCTCTCTCGGGCCTCCCACTCACGTACAAAGATGTATGTTTCAACCAACTGTTGTTGTTTCTCCTCCTCTCATCGTCGTCATCTTTGATTCACATATAAATATTTCTAGGAACATATATATAGATAAAATGAATCTAAATTATAAAACATACACATATATAAATAACTTGTGTTTGACAAAAACTAATTTTTTTTTTTCGCAAAAATATGTAGAAAAGTAATCGGTGCACCTAAAACAGTAACTACGCACCACCATCAGTGCTCTCTATCAGAAAATAAGCACCACCATGCAGTGTTGTTACTATCATGCACCAATGCTCTACATTTATTGTCGTGCTGACATGTATTTTAGCGGTGCATCCCACAAGACACACCACGCTGCTAAACTGTGAAATATTTGGCCCTGTTTCATTCTCTTTACAATATCGATGCATTTTTTGGACCTAGGGGCACCGCTAGGTTAAATTTTTTTATTTCCAATTAACTAGTGCAATGTGTTAATACAAATGCACCAACGCTATCGTGTTATTGGAGCATCGCCATTTTGTTTAGCAATGTGTTGTATTGTATAGAGAACCAATGTTGGTGCATAGTGGGAAGACCCAGGGTTCAACATTAATTCACCAACAAAAACCTTAAGATACATGCCCTTTTGACATCACCCACAAGCAGGTGAAGTCTCACCCAAGGTATCTATGGGGACTGGAAGAACTAGGTTTCCATAGTCATGAAGGGAAGGGAGGCATTCATAATAACTCTGACTTAACTTGCATTGATTATACCATACATTATCTGCACATAATCATCAAAATTGATAACATATTCAGATTAACCAACATACATTAAGTGCATTCAATAAAAAAAAGTAACCAAACACATCACAACATAACACAAGGACACCATATTTTAATGTGGTTCACCCAATATGGGCTACATCCACAACGACATGATTCTTATATTATTATTCAACATCATCTCTTACAAAGGGTGTGCACTGTGCTCATACATGATATATCATTTCTACCCAATAATTCCCTTGTAGTTCGCGCATATAGTGCACACTTAACACGTTCTCACTCTCAAGCTCTAGCTCCCTTCTACCCAAAAACCATTTACATATTTATACATTTACACTAGGTCTTAGCGCGTTACAAAATAGGCCAAAGGCCTAACTTCTATCTGTCTTCCACCTTTCGCGCATGCTGACTCCTGAAACTGTGCTAACTTCCTTCCTTTGTTCCACGCACATTGCTCATTTGTTGACTTGTCACACGGTTTGGTCTTGTGTGATTCCCAAACTAGTCCCAAAATGTCCTCCTCCAACACTCCCCCAACACTCATATGTGGCTCATCCCGAGCCACTTCAATGCTTCTTCCATGTCACCATGAACTTTTGGAACATTTCTCTTGCATTCCCGACCTTTTCCTTTACTTGTGTTTCCTGGCGAAAACAATATTTTGTTGTATCTGCAGTAACGTGGGTCTTCAACTTCTCTGCACTCTCTTGCACTTCCTGCTTCACTATGCCTTATGCAGCTGCAAGTTCCAGTGTGACCTGTAACGCTTCCTCCTGTAGTATCTCAATTTTTTTTGCGCGAGCCTGTTGTTCTGCTCTCATTTGTTTTATTTCTAAGTACAACTTCCTATTCTCCATGATTGCAACCATATTTTATTTTGGTAGTAGAGTGCTCATCATCTCTTTAAACGTTTTGACCTTATCCTGCACATCCTACAACTTCTACTTTATTTCTTGCAACTCTGCATCTTCTGTTAGTTGAGTGTATACTTGTGTTCTTTTGTCATACAACTTGGCACACTCCTCCTCCAAACTATTGATACTTTCCACTATTGTCATTGATGTCTTCTACCTTTTATCTATTTCCTTAGGTGGATTGCTTGGCATAGTACGTGCTTCTAAGTCTATTATCTTTGCATGAAATTATGAATGGATTTGCAAATCTTTTACACTTGCTCTTCTAATGGATCATCTACTTCTATCGAGACCTCCAAAATGTCGCTATAAACCTTCTGGATTGCTTGTTGTAGCCTTTTTTCTTTTTGTTCGGCCTTGTCCTGATCCATCATAACATTTTTGTATTCTATCTATAATTTGTCCTTATCATTTGTCACTTTGGTCAACTCCATCGTCATTGACTCTGTGCACAAATTTATCTCCTGCGTAACACTTGTCTGCAAACCCTTTAATACATTCATCAACAACTGTGACAAGACTAAGTCAATTTGACTTAATGCTTGTGCTTGTTACTACATCTCCGTCGAGAGGAACTCTATAACCCATGGTGCTATCTTTATTATTCGACACTTTGTTGATACTTATGATGGGTGAGAGGCCTTCAATCTTGCTTCTGTAACATTCATTGTACTCTCTGTCCAATCTTTCTTTATTCTTTTCTATGGTGCTATCTTGGATGCTTCCAAAAACTGATGCAATGAAGCTATATGCTCCTGCAGATATGTGTGTATCTCCACTTGTTTCTGCGATGCACACTAAAATGCTTCGTTCATCACTTCCTTTACTTAATCTCCAATTTTCTCTAGGTCCTCTTCTATCAGAGCCTAGGTGGCCAATTCCTTGTTTGTTTTTCTCTTCTTGTGTTGGGGTACAGATTTCTCCTTATCAAGTTCTTTCCTCTTCCCTCCAGGGAGTGGTACTATTTTATGTGTGTCTCCTGCGCCATTTATTTTTTCTTCATGTTCTTCTTATTCTTCTTCTGGATTGTTCTCTGACGGTTGTGTTTCTATTTGAATTATTTCTATTTCTAGGGTTTTCCATTCTTCCTCCGAGTCTTCTATAATATGTCCAACATCATCTCCTATCAACTTGTATCTGGTCATCAACCACTGTTGATCCGGATCCCTCTTGGCTTGGATATAAAGATGCTATCTTACTTCTTTAAAACATACAATCTCCATGTATGTTTCCACTACCTATGGTAGTTTACGCGCTATATCCTGAATGCTCTATCGAATTATCTCCTTGTAAACATAGAAAATGATGTTATTATCCAACTATCTTTCCTTGTGTGCAGTATGCCACAAGTTCACATATCTTGTTGCTAAACATGGTTTCTTCGCAACTCACACAAATTGAGTGTCTTATGGTTGCCTCCAAGCCACTAATGCAATCAATATCAATAGTCATGCATAATGGAATTTTTTTCCTTTATCTTGTGCCTCCATGCAATCCATCAAGAACTGGTTTACCAGGAATGTCGCTCATTTCATTTGTACTCCTATGACACACTTCTCAGTTGTTGCTATTACACCTGCTGGTACTTGATCTTTGTGATATTTTCTTAACAAGTTACAAGCCACCACCTGCGTCATGAAACTGACAGTATCATCATTAATACTTGAAACATCCAAATCACGATCTCCTCTATCTGTCTCATACTTATCCTTCATCTTCTCTGCCACAAATTTCTCCTTATATTTTTCTATGAATAATGGTAGTGGGTATTCGCTTGCTGATGGTAACCTGGTGATTCATGAAATGAGTTGAGTGTCTATCAAAAATAGCCTATCCAACCATAAAAATCCTTCTTGGACACAAATCAATAACATCTTGATGTAGATGTTGATTTCTGCACTCCTACCAAAATGATGAATCTATAATAGATTTAAAATGCATGTTTTATCCAGCCCCGTTTCCCACTCTTGTGGTTCTACTATAACTGCTTATGAATCTGGGATGAGTTTTTTGTGCATGTACTTATCTAGTGCTAACTCTAGAAACTTCTTTACATCTTCCAATTCGTGGTTTGCAAACATCATATTTCCTACCGTGCCTAACATATATCCTTCAATTATTACCCCCGGTGGGATCTCTGGTTCGACAAGTTGATACTTTGGCTCCTTTGGTAGATTAACCTACTCCATCCTTGGTTTCCCTAGTGGCACATAATCCTTCGAAAAGTTAAACGGGATTGGCCTTGACACCGACACTTCTGGGGTTTCCTTGAATACAGGTATCAGTGTCTTCTTGGTGTGTTTTTTCTTCTGTTGTGATGGGGCTTCTCCTATCTTTGGTGGCGCCATTTATCTATGAAATTAACTCATGTTTGTAGCTTACTTGCTCGACTTTGTGAAACTCGCTATGATATTTCTGTCTTTTTGAATGCTTGAACAATAATAACCTTTTCATGTTGACCCCTCATCTACTTTTATATCGTGTCATCGTTTGTTTCCATTCTTCTTCGCACTTAAATTTTCAATCTAATCCACTTGCATTCGCATTCAATTATTTCCCTAACTCTTCATTAACTTTGTATCCTCCGACGAATCATACACTAGATTCTCTAGCCTGTCAAAATCCTCTTTTCGTTTTTCATTTATGACTACACATCTCCACTACCTAGCCATCATGTTTTCTCTTTACTGTTTGTCCCATCATGTGTGTTCTTTAATGTTTTTTTTTCCCTCTGCACATATCTTTGTCGCAATTCAATTCTTCTTCATGTGCACAATTCCTTCCTCTTTCTACATCTCTACGACATTATGGTTTATCTTTTTACTGTTTAAACAATACCTTATGCATAAATTCAATCTCTTGTCTCTGGTCTCAAACTCTTTTATTTATTTTCTTCTTTTCTTTTTCTTTTTGGAATACACTATAATACAAATACTAAGGTACACATACTACACGCTTAGACTAGTGTGCAGAAGCATGATTGTCCCTATAGAATTTTAGTCAACTATCATTCACCAATCCTTCCACAACTTCCTCTTTCAACTTCTCCAATTGAGCGACACCTTCCTATGTCACAAACCTTATCGCATATGGACCCAACCAATGCAGTTGGAACTTTCTAGGGTGCTGCAAAAAATTGTTGTCATAAAGAAAACTAAGTCTCTTGTCTAGAACTTATTTTGTTTAATGTGTCTGTCATGCCAAAATTTCTCGCGCACTTTTTTAACTCGTTGATGGAATCCTACGACAAAACAGTCTTCATCTAGCTCTACTAGCTTTGGCAGGCTTCTTTCTACTGCACTTGAATCAGTAAGCTCTATCAACGTGGAAATGCCCAGACTTGTCACAATAAATTCCATAAGAATAAATACTTCTTGATCATACACTAATGTGAATGGTGTATGTCTTGTCAACTTCTTACTTGTAGTCCTATACGACCATAGCACTGCTAGTATCCTTAGGTCCCATTCATCTCGATTTACATTACATACATTCGTTAGTGCATGTTCTAGGATCTTGTTGAATGCTTACACTGCTCCATTCCCCTGAGGTTGATACAATGTTCTCTTCTGATGATGAACCTGAAATTATTTTTTCAAGGAAGCAATAGTCCTATTCAAAAAATGAGCTCCCTGATCACTTATAAGGATTCTCGAACATCCAAACCTTGTCACAACATTCTCAAAAATAAATCGTGCATCAGTCTTCATGCTGCAATCTATGACATGTTGTACTTGAACCCATTTGGTCAAGTAATATATCGCAGTAATGATGTATCTCTCTCTGGACCTTTTCCCTGCTGGGATGATCGGTCCAACAAAATCAACTACCCATTTATCAAAATATTGTAACGTCACTTTTCGTACTAAAGGAATTTCATTTCTCCTGGAAGGCTTCCTAATTCTTTGACAAATGTCACAGGTCTGACATAAATCCTTAGCATCCTTATGAAGGGTGGGCCACCATAGTCATGCGCATAAAATCATCTAAGTTGTTGATTTTCCTGCATAGTTACCTCCTTCAATGCATTTATGTTCCTCTAACAATATCATATGTCTTTCATGCTCCAATACACATTGTCGCAGAATACCATTCGCGCTTAACTTGTACAAATTTCCTGCTATTAGTTGATAGGCTTCTACCTTCCCTATTAACTTCTTCTTCTACGTAACTGTAAAATCAGGTGGGGATACTCATGTACTAAAGAAATGGACTATATCTGCAAAATAGTCATCAACCATTTGTACTACAAATAAGTGCACATTTGACATACTGTCATCCAAATTTCCTGCATCTTCCCCCGATAGTATGCGTGACAAAGGATCTGTTCCTGAGTTTAACTTTCCTAATTTCACAATTAATTCAAATTAATACTCTTGGAATAGTAAAAACCATCTGCATATCTCCTCCCCCCAACACTGGCTTATGGACCAAATATCTCAGCGCAGAATGATTTGTGTACATTTTAAAATGTGAACCCAATAGATAATGTCTAAACTTCTACAGTGAATTCACCATTGCCAATCCTTTACAATTTGTAGTAGTATAATTTTGTTCCATAGTTGAAAAATTCATGTTGGCAAATGCAATGAGGTGATCTAAATAGCCTTCTCCTGGATGTGCTAGAACCGCATCCACGTGAACATGGAATTCCTTCTTCCAATCTAGAAATACCAAAATCAACATTGTAACTAACTTTTGCTTCAAGGTATTCAAACTCTTTTGACATTCCTTATTCCATTGAAATTTCACCTCCTTCTTTAACAACTTTTCCAATGGAGTTGTGATCTGTGCATATCCCCTATTAAACTTCCTGTAGTACCCTGTATGACTCAACGTTTCTCATAACTGTCGTACTCAAGTAGGTGGTGGAAAATCAACAATTACAACAATCTTCACAGAATAAACCAACAATCCTTGCTTACATACTACATGGCCCAGGAAAATACCAAACTGTGCACAAAAGATGCACTTATTTAAGTTTAAAGATATATCAAATTGTCTTCATCTGTCCATCATAAAGCACATAATTTCAACATGGTATTTCAACAAACTAAACATTGTCTAGTCATCCGAGTAAACTTCCAGGAGTTTATGAATAAGCTATTTAAACCCTTCTACAACCACTCTAGAGAATACTTCTAGTGCATTCTTCAATCCAAAAGGCATAAATTTGTACTAGTAACATCCTAATTCTATTGCAAATGTAGTCTTATGTCTATCTTCTTGCACAATCTTAATTTGATGATACCCTGAAAATCCATCAATGAATGAGTAGGCTTCTTGTCGTCCTACATTATCCAAGACTTCATCTATAATGAGATATGTAAAATGATGGCTCATCATCCCACTACTTGCACATTAATACAAAATTACCATAGCACTGCTAGTAACCTGTTTTTTATTTTTTGTAAGTCTGTCAGACATGATGAAAAGGAGTGTCATGCACTAGATTTGATGAGAGAGTGCACTGTGGATGCATACAGAGTCCAAGGGGAAGAAGGACCGAAAGGAGGGGTACCACAATACAATACTCTGAGAGGTTAAAGTAATGAAGGGAAGGGAGGCATTAATCATAACCATTTGACTTAACATTCATTCATTATACCATACATTATGTGCGTAGAATCATCAGAACTGATAACATATTCATATTAACCAACATACATTAAGTGCGCAGGATAAACATAACAGTAACCAAACACATCACAACATAACACAGAGACACCATATTTTAATGTGGTTCACCCAATATGGGCTACGTACACAACGAAAGACTTCTTAAATTATTATTCAACATCATCTCTTAAGGTGTGCACTATGCTCATACATGATATCTTAGTTCTACCCCAAAATTCCCTTGTTGTTCGAAATATAGTGCACACTTAACTCATTCTCACTCTCAAGCTCTAGCTCCCTTCTACCCAAAAACCCTTTACATATTTACACATTTACATTAGGGATTATCCCATTACAAAATGTACCAAAAGGCCTAACTTCTAACTGTACTATGTCTTTCACGCATGCTGACCCCTGAAAATGATCTAACTTCCTTCCTTTATTTCACATGCGCTGCTCCTTAGCTGACTTGTCATGCAATTTTCTCTTGCGTGATTCCCAAAATGATCCCAAAATGTCCTTCTCCAACAACTAGTAATAGGGCATCAAACCAGATGCCCCAGTATTCCAAGTTGTTAAATATTTTTTCCTGTGCAGTTCTTTTAATAGCATCGGTGCATTTGGTTAACATAAATGAAATACTATGCTAAATTTTATGGCCTGCAAACTTAGCGATGCATTTTGTTAAAATAAACACACTAGTGCTCCATTATTCCCAAAGAAATGGCATGTTGTTTAGTAGTTTGTTGTGTTTTACAGAGAATTGATAACACGATGTCCAACAAGACGCATCGGTATGCTAAGTCATTCAATGTTTTCCCGACGTGGTTCTTTTAACAACATTGGTGCATTTGGTTAACATGGACGCACAACTATAGCAAATTTTATGGCCTGTAAATTTAGTGATACACTTTGTTAAATTGAACACACCAATGATTTAGTGTTCCCCGAGAACTGACATGTTGTTTAGTGGTGTGTTGTCTTTTATAACACACCGGTGACAAGGCGTCATGAAATATGCACGTCTATGTTTATTTTTTAGAATTTATTGTGGTGCTTTGCTTCAAATGACACTGGTGCATACTATTAGAGTTTACACACCAGTGGTCCATGTTTATTGTTGCACCACCACATATTTTAGTGGTGTGTCCCATAGGACACACCGCACTGTCAGATTGTGAAATATTCAGCCCCATGTTTTCCTCTTTACAACATCGATGCATTTGTTGGACCTATGGGCACTGCTAGGTTAAAGTGTTTTATTGAAAATTAACCGGTGCGATGTGTTAATATGAATGCATCATTTCTACTGTGTTATTAGAGCACCAAGGTTTTTTTTTGCAGTGCATTGTGTTGTATAGAGAACCAATAACGAGGCGTCTAATGAGACACCCTGCTATGCAAGGTTTTTCATTATTTTCCTAGTGCAGTTGTTTTAAAAAAACCAGTGCATTTGGTTAACATGAACACACCTGTATGATAAATTTTATGGGATTTAAAATTAGCAGTGGACTTGATTAAATTGAATGCATCGTTGCTCCAATGTTCCCATAGCACCGACTAGTTGTTTAGTGGTGCATTGTTGTTTATAATGCATCGGTAATGAGGTGTCATAAAATTTGCACCACTGTGTTTATGTTTTAAAATTAATCACGGTGCTTTTGTTTGAATGGAACGGGTGCGTACATTTAGAGTATATGCAATGGTGGCAGTTCTTATTGTACATTTATTCATAAAACACATTGCTTTGAGGTGATCTAAAGCATTCAGGCGTATCGCCTGGAATTGGAAAAAACAATTAAAAAACCAACCAAATTTCAAGCCAAATTCAAATTTGAATCGGATGAAAATACAAATATGAAGGTCATAAACAATTTAATTGGACTCTTATGTCTTGAGGAGGCATGGTTCCATTGTTGAGAGGAAATGAAAATTCATGGTAATTTCCAAAATTTGGAAATGTGTGGAATCTACCAGTGGAGCATTGATGCTTGCTTGAGAGTTTGGAAGCATAGGATGAATTATAATAATGGAAATTAGTTTGGTAATTCTTTATTTGTTTACCCTACCAAAGTGCACCCGAAGACATGGATATGCACTGGGTCGTAATGTTCAACGACACTGAGGCACTTTGTTCGGTGCTTTTTTTTTATTATAACGTGTGATGATGCTTCTAAATAGTTAAGCACTAGGACATCATTTTTATATGTGCACTAGGCCATATGTTCCTTATAGGCGCACCAATAAAAAAAACTCCTCAAAAACCTTCGACCACCCGCCTCCACTAACAACCTCCATTGTAAAGAGAGAAAGGATACTTTTTTTAGGGAGGTTCTGTAAAAACCTTTGCTACAAGGTGTTATCCTTGTAGTATCATGAGCCAATGATAGGTCAATGCAATAGGAATAACCTATACAATGAATGTTATTCTCCAGAAAAATTTATCCAGTGGAACAATAGAGAGAGCCACATTTTTCTAGAAGGTTGGGCTAGGATAATCCACAAAAACTATCATGGAAACAACTAACCCAACAAAAATGTTGAATCCTTGGCGAACATTGCAATGAATGATCTAATTTGTATAGGGAAAAAAATGAAACACACGTATAAATATAGCTTAGAGCACAATAATACAGTGAAAACCCAATTTCTATTAATGAATAAAATAGTGGAATCTTGTAGAACACAAACTCGCTAGAATGGCGGTAGCTTATCTATGGAGAGAGAGAGATATCAACTACACTCATTCACCGAAAGATAATACAAGAGGTCGAAAAATGGTCTTTTAACATAAAGCAAGAACCCTAAAGGTACAAAACCCTAACCCTAGGAGACAAAGTACCAAAAGGTGTTTTTGGGCCTCGAGGTGGTTTGTTTCTACATCAACTTCTCGAGGGCACAACTTTCGCATACAATCATTATTTACAGTGCATAGTATCTCATTATAAATATATAAATAGGGACTACAATATTGTGGCATGGCTTGGGTGTTTAAAATAAGAACCTAGACCCTGAAATTGAACAAAAAACATCGTACAGGGCCTCAAAACAACCATAGAAGTTTTGGACCCAAAAAAATCATAAGAAAACTGTCAAGATGGAGAACCGTGTTGAGTCAGTGGAAGAGGTGGGTGGCCACCGATATCCACCTAGATCAACTAAGTTTTCCTTGGTTCTCTTATTATCATATTCAATTAGAATTATTGTAACACCATGACTGTAATCTGCGAAGAAATCCTTCATGGTGAAGAAAACAACAAATCAATAGTGCAATTAACTGCCATTATTGAGGTTGGTAGGAAATGGTGTACTTAGTGTGTTTCAATTTAACTTATTTCTTACTTGACATGGGGAGGCTAGTCATGGGTCAATGAGGTAAATATTGTATTATTAATATTTGCCTAGTTTATAGGTAGCATGGGCCAAGATGTTGCAGGGAATCAAGGCACTCATGATAGATGTCAAATATATTCTTACAGTTTGTTCAAGGATCTCTCGATATCCTTTGTAATAATGTTTTCAATATGCTCACTTCCAATGTCATGATCTATGTTTTGTACAACTAGTGGCATTGCCTTGTTTTCTTTCCATGGATAAATCAATAAATATTTACTAATAATTTATTGTAATCTTTGATTTTCAATTTTTTTTTTTTATAAAATATGTGATTTTTGAGTGTAAGGAAGAGATTGAAACTCGATTGTTAAGTAGATATATTGTTAATATATTTACTTAGAACATCAATGATAATTCAAGTTTTGTGTTAACTAGATTGAGCTCATTCCATAGAGTGCAAGGATAATCCCATAACATATATTGAATTAGTTTTTACAAAGACTAAATAAAACCTTTAATGTAACAATTGTGTTCATGTTGTTTTATGAATTGATAAATGTTTTTGCTTTACCAAAAATCACAAATTTGTGACGTTAAGAAAGCTTCCTTTATCGCATGAGTAGTTGTTTTTCTAGGAGTTATGATCATTCAATATTATTTAAATTTTTAGAGGGAAATAAACATTGGCATAAATCGAGGAAGTAGACTGTGATATTTTCAAATAAAATCTAAAACATAACCATGATTAACATCGATATGCTATGGGAGTGAAAATCCTACTTGTGGTCTTCTTGCACTATATTATCTAAACTCCATGCATAGTTTAAAATCCCCATGCAATTGCATGATACTCTTTCTTTCCAAACAACACAACTTGGCGTCCATGTGGTTTTTTCCGTGCATGCAAGTTGGATATGTGGTGGCCATGTATTCAATATGTGCCAAGAGCTCTTGTATATTCATTCCCAATTCATGAAATGTTCTAGCCCACCATTTGATTGTTGGCAGAGCTATTCAAAGGTATCCAAGGGTCTCTATGTGAATGATCCCTAGGATCAAAAAATGGCCTCTTAGGTGTGAAAGTAGTAGTATATGAATGATGTCCTAACCGAAATCATGGCTCGAGAAGTGTTGCAATTCTCCACTCTTGAAATTCTAACGAAATCATGGCTCAAGAAGTGTTGCAATTCTCCACTCTTGAAATTCTAGAGATCGCTTTCTCTTGTAGGGTAATTATAAAACCTAATTTTCATTTACTTTTTAGTTGTAATTAGTACAAATAGAAACCTTATCATATGCAGGTAAATATGATAGAGAAAAACTATAAATCACATGATTTTAAACGTATACAAATTTCACTGATGATTTAAGATAACGTTTTCCAAATCAGTGAAAACAATGAACATCGCCCACGATGATGATAAGAGGAAATATCACCCGAGGAAGAAAAGATACTGAAGTTGGATTCTATGAAGGTAAACCTTTCCTATGTAGAGTTTTTGTGTGATCTAGCCAAAATGCAGAGTTGCAATCATGGAGTTGCATGGGCATTGTAGCAAAAAAGAATACTGAAGCAATTTCACAATGTCCATAATGGACATAGCTTCCAAGAATTTATCGATGAGTTGGAATTCTTTCACCTAGGATTTTCCCTCTGGATTCTTACCTTTGGTACTAATAGTCTTCTAAAGTAAGATTTTGTTTTTATTTGTTAAATTCAAATGAAGAATATATTCCTTCAAACTCGTCTATTTCTTAGGTCACATGAAAGTGTTCTATAATGTGTATGGTGTTATCTGTAAGCTAGTGTTTCTTGTAATCAATTTTGAATAAATCTTTGCAAGAATCCTAATCTACATGAGACCATTTGCACGAGGAGTTATAGATAGAGAATGAAAACATTACTATCTTGATGTTCTGGCGTTGGTATTTCCACTATTGGAAGGTACATGATGTAGCTTGTTGATGATTCAAGCTTCACTAGAGGGTTGTTAAGAGGTAAATAAAATCAAGGTAGTGCATGACAAGGCCATGGAGAGCACTGCAAAGGCCATGTAGAAGGTGCAAGGAAGGTCACGGAAGGTGCAAAGGATGAAAAAGGTGCAGAGGAGGTCATGGTAGGTGAAAAGGAGGTCGTTCCAAGTCCAAATTTAATGTCAAGAGTTTAGAGTTTAGGTAATAAAGGAATTCATAATAAAAAAATGCTAAATCAAGAGTAGAATAAATTAGTGTTTTGACCATTTTTTAGTTGAAACATAGCATATTCCACGAAAAATTAACATGACCATGATATGAGGTCAAATAAGAGGAGAAACATATGCCATGAAAAATTAACATGACCTTGATATGAGGTCAAATAAATGACCATGATATGAGGTCAAATAAGAGGAGAAACATATGCCATGAAAAATTAACATGACCTTGATATGAGGTCAAATAAGTGGAGAAAAAAATTGATTAATTTATAGAAAACACTTTATATTGATCGTGATCTTTGATATGAAGCCAAATAAGAAAAAAAATTATTCGATTGACTTATAGAAAATGATTTATACAATTTTTATTAAAACTTAGAATAAATTACTAACAAACGTTTTAATTTGTGTGCAAAATAATCTAAATTAAAAAAGAAAATTGTTTACTATAATTTAGCCTCAAATACAAGTACTAAAAACAAGGTAAATATCATGACTTACCAAATTCACACCTCAAATCTAAGTGGCATGAGGCATTGGCACTATACATGGGACACACATTAATCAACTATAATCAGTGCAAGGATGTAATGGTTATAGGAAATTTAGAACTTATAATAAAAGGAGTAAGGAAGCAATATGTACATGGTCAACATAATCATACTACCACATCTTAATAATTACGAATTGAAAAACGGATACTCTAGCCAAGGAAACATGTGGACTAGAGAAAGGTGTGTTAAGGAACAATCACATTTTGGAATTAAAAATCCTTTCTTAAAAATTATGACTAGAAATCCAAAATTTGTTGAGGGGCCTCACAATTCCACCTTACACAATTACAATAATTGCAAAGTAACTCAATAAGCACATGTGTCACTGGTTCAAGG
Source organism: Picea mariana (assembly GCA_032191745.1). NCBI lineage: Eukaryota > Viridiplantae > Streptophyta > Pinopsida > Pinales > Pinaceae > Picea > Picea mariana. The sequence goes on from JASDQU011245105.1 coordinate 16,230, forward strand.
CGTCACTTCGCGTGGCGTATTTTTCATATCATCCCCACGTACTTTTTATTTGGCATTTGGATGAAGCACGAGAAAATTTATTTTCTTTCCCTTCCCTTCGCTTCTTCATTAACGCGAGTGGGAGATTTCTCTCCCATAATCTTATCTAGTTTCTCATGGAAACCAAGGATGTTTTCTTTAGCTTCGGTGATGGTGTAGAATATGTAAATAACATACACGGAACAACGTGAGAACAATGAACAGGCACAGGATTTCAAACTGGGAACAACAGGGAACACCGAGCAGACATGGGATTTCGAGCAGCAGGGACTTTCCGGTGAGGTGGGCCACTAAAGTTGCAACTAAAAGAGGTTTAGGTGGGCTCCTGATTTGTCAGTCATTTGTCTCCAATAGACAGGCAGGTATTGCCCTGTTTCTTATACTGTGTTTTCTTTTTTCTTGTCCCCTATGGCAATGACAATACATTCAACACACATAAAAAATGGACAAGAGGTACCCCTCTCGGGTGAAGCAAACCATTTAGGGCAAGTGAAAATTGCCTCTTCAAGCAAAGCAGGGAAGTGGGTTTGGGTCAATGCCAAACAGTTTCGAGGTATTCTAAAATGTAGAGTTGCTCGTCTAAAATGGGAACAGACAAGGAAAAAATTGGCCCTCCACAATAAACTTTCAAACAAGCCTCTTTTGCAAAGGTGTAACAACAACAGGAATAAAGACAAGAATGACTATGCATTGTATATCCCCACATCCACACCTCTCACATGGTCATCTGACCTGTATGTGTAAGAGTTACTAAATGCCAAGAGGATATTGGAGGTTTTGGAAGTCAAAGGACATGAGAGAGACCTTCAAATCCAACTATTGACAGTAGAAAATCGGGACTTAGCGGAAAACAATAAAGTTTTAATAGATCAAGTGACATTGTTGCAAGAAGTCATTTTGGAAGCAAAGTCTGAATGGTAAAGCTTGAAGGATGCCAGGCAAATCAGAGAGGATTTTTCCGTGTTAATTAGAGAGGGGATGAACTCTAAAACATCCAAGGCTGAAGGGAAAATAGGGGGACAAACATACACTCATGGAGTGAAAGCAAGGGATGAAAAGAAAGGGGATTTTACAAAAAATTCCAAAACTTGGGCACAAATCATTAGCAATTATGCTCATAAGGAAAAATAAACACACAGTCAGGGGGACGACATGCAAGGTAGATAAAGAAAGGAAAGACAAGGCAGAGCAGCAAACATAGTTATCAAAGGTGTGAGAGAGTATGGAAAAAATGAGTGTACTCTTGATGTTGCAAGTGAATTTTTGAAGGACAAGTTGCTTTGTCAAGTTCGAATTTGCCAAGCATGGAGGGTGGGTAAGCCTAGTGGCGAGAGAGCTAGACCCATAAAATTCATCATGTCAAGCATATGTGACAAGCAAATTCTCCTAGGCACGAAGAAACTCTTGAGAGATTCTCGCTTTTTTCTAGACGAAGATTTAACTATTGGACAACAAGAGGAAATAAGGGAATATTTTTCAAAGGATAGGACAGTAAGAGATGAGGGAAAAAGGGCATGGTTGTTCAAAGGAAAAGTTGTTATTTACTTTTTCGGTCCTCATTCTAAAACAAGACAACAAGTTGGTAGCCAAGAAGAGACAACAATTTCATTAGCAGGAAAATATGAAACAAGGCTAGTACGGACAAATAGGGGTGAAGACTCAACTTTGAGTCTTGTAGACCAAAACAAATAGCAATCAATTTGCTCCCAGGTTTCCTTAAGATTAGTTTGTTGGAATTGCAGAGGTTATCCTTGGAGGTGGGGACCTAGTTTAGGACCTATCACGGAAGATAGAGACATAATTTGTCTATTGGAAACACATGAGCATGAAGGGTGCAAGAAACCTATGTTTGAAGGGTATGTGAAGATGGTAGTGTGGAACAAAGAAGCTGAAAATGGTAAAGGACACGGGGGTATCAGGTCTTAGTGAAGAGAAAAAAAGGTCATCTCATTCAGTTAGAAAGAGAATACTCAAATAAACAATTCATTTGGTTTAAGATATCAGAAAATGGTAACATCATCAGGATTGCAGCATGTTATTTTTCCCCACAAGTTTCAAAAACTTACAAAAATAGGGGGCTTGACCACAAAGACCCCTTTGCATCTTTAAAAAACGATATTGTTGCGTACTCTCAACTAAGTGAAGTCCTTATAATGGGTGATTTCAATGCTAGGAAAACATGTGAACAAGCTAGTATTCTTCGTTGTAAGGAAGACTGTAACCCCATTTGGCTCACAGAAGAAAGAAATCATCAGTGGACAAGAGTCTCAGAGGACAACAAAAGATGCAACTTTTTTGGGGAACAAATGCTTACTTTATGTGGGGCATTTGACTTAATCATTTGTAATGGGTTGACTAGATGGGCGAATTCTTTCAATTTCACCTGCAATACCTACAATGGAGCAAGTGTAGTAGACTATGCAATTTTTTCACATGGCTTGTGTGAGAAAATGGAGGAAGTTTTGATTGGTGAACAACTGTGGGAGTTGAAATCTAATCATAAACCAATCTATTTAAGTCTGACTTGGGCTGAACAACAACAACATGGGAATAAAAATAAGCACATTCAACAACCTCCTTCAAAGGGAAGAATTCTGTTGACTCAAAAAAGATGTAACACCTTCAAGATAGCACTAAAGAGGTTGTTCAACAAGGAGAAAATCCCATCCCAGGGAATTCATAGCCATGTGCTAACAAATTTAATTCAAAGTGAAATTACAAAATGAAAAAGAGCAAAAAATAGGAAGTCTGAAACAAACTTCATTCCGGTTAATGTTTGGTTTGATGAGGAATGCAAAACAGCAACGAAAACTTTGAAAGAGTCAAGCCAGAAAGAAATAAACATAAAATATTACAAGCAAATTGTAAGAAAGAAAAAATATGATTTCATGATCTCAAGGAGGGAGGAACTAATCTTCTTGGGGAAAAATAACCCCAAGTTATTTTGGAAGGAACTCCAAACAAAAAGGAAACAAACTGAAAAATAATATCATAGCCTATCAATGGTTCGAGAATGCAAAGAAGCTATATGAGCAATATCCTAAGGTGGACCCCTCCCCTTGGTCAACACTAATACTAAGCTCTTCACCGTGCAAGAAATTGAGGTGGGTATCAAAAAGTTGGGTATTGGAAAAGAAAAAGATCTAGTTGAACTCCAAGAAGAATATCTAAAGTGGGGCTCAAAAACTCTTGCACCTCAATTTATGAAAATTTTCAACAACATCATTCAACAAGGATTCCCTACAGATTGGACAATGAGCTTAGCAATACCGCTTTTCAAGAGTGGGGATGTCAACAATCCCTCCAACTATAGGACCATAATGATAAACCCCTTGTTTGCAAAGTTATTTGGAAGTATGCTAGAAAACAGAATCAACAAGTGGGCAGAAGAAGGGGATAAGCATGCTAAAGGGCAAGCAGGTTTCAGACCTAAACACTCAATGATTGATCACAGTATAACTCTAAGGCACATCATTGAAAAAGTGTAGGAGAAAAAAGAGGAAGCCTTTTGTTGCTTTGTCTATTTTAAAAAAGCTTTTGACACGGTCCCTAGAGATAAGCTTTGGCATAGAATGGAGGAACTTAGGGTTCCTATACATCTTAGAGCAGCCGTCCATAGGCTATATGAGGAGGTTAAATTCAAAATCAGAACGTCAACGCATATCTTTGAAAGTTTCAGGAGCGATATAAGGGTCAAGCAAGGATGCCCATTGTCCCCTACCCTTTTTGGTTTATATATAGACAAACTTGAAGAGTGGTTAAACTCACAAGAGGGTGATGGTGCTCTTTTGGGTGATTTTGTGATAAGGCTTCTTTTGTATGCATATGACCTTATTCTGATTGTTAAATATGCTATTGTCAAGAACACTTAACTTCCCTTGAGAACTTTTGTAGTATAGTGGGGATGCAAGTCAATACTAGCAAGACGAAAGTGGTGATTTTTTCTAGCAAAAGAAAACATAAGCAACATAAGTTCTACTTTGAATGCAACACTCTTGAAGAAGTGGCATATTACAAATACCTCGGAATTGACTTCAACAAAAATCTAAGTTGGGAAGGTTGCAGAAAGAAAAGAAATTTAGGAGGTTGGAAAGCGTTCTATGCTTTTCAAAATAGATGCAAGGAAGCAGAGCTATGGGATTGGAAAACTATGCAAACTCTCTTTGGGATTTTAGTGATCTCAGTGGTTCTATATGGTTGTGAAGTATGGGCCAGCAACACATCTGACTTACAGTGGAAGCAAATTGAGAATATTCAAAAATGCTTGATCACAAACAAGTTTAAAATTAAAAGTTTAGTCCCTTATGATATCATGTTGAGTGACATGGGGGTTGCTCCTATTGAAGTAATTTCTATGGTGAGTCTCATAAGGTATCTAAAAAAAATTGAGCAAATGGAAGACAATCAGTGGCCTAAGGTCATCTTCAATGACATATTGTGCAAAAGAAAGAAGACGTGGATGCGACAAAATAATAAATGGCTTAATAAATGGGATATCCACTTGAACAAGTGCCCTACAAACAATAAAGAGATAAAGGCTTTTTTTATTGATATGTTACACAAGAGAACTTGGGATAAAGGGCCCGGGAGAAAGAAAGAGTATTATATTGAAGAGTTTAACCCCGCATACAATCATCATAAAAAAGCTTACATAGGGGCCAATATATCTTCGAGAGCCAAAATTCTTATTGCCCAATTAAGAACCAATTCCCATCAACTCCGCTGTGAAACTGGGCGTTGGAAAATACCAAAAGAATCTTGGGAAGAAAGAGTGTGTGTGTTTTGCACCTTCGGAAAAGTGGAAACAGAAAAAAATTTCATTTTAGAGTGTAAAGCCTTCAAAGACAGCAGGGACAACTATATAAGTATCTTGACAACTAGTTCTTGGAATAACTTATTCAGAGAGGGGACAGTGGAGAAATTGGGGGAGCTCATCATCAAGTTGAACATGAAAAGGGTTGAACTGTAGAAACCAGTGTGTGAGGCGGTCTGTCCCATAGGTTATTGTTAGCCTCGTGGACGTTAAAATCATTTCTTCTTTTTCTTCTTCCTTCTTGATAGTCATTGGGTCCTTCTGTGTAGACCTTTATAGGTGTTTGATTTGTGGCGTAGGGTTATTTGTAATCGAAAATTTTCACCCTAGTTTGGGCATATCTCCCATTTATTCTTACTCTGATGTTTCTTTTGGTGCACTTCCCGGGTTCAATTGTCTATATTCAGGTTGGATTTTGGAGCTTTGTTTGAAGCTCAAAATGAATTTGTCTCGATAAAAAGAACGATTACAATGTGGTGCAACCACAAGCATACCTGCAACTATAATGCATGTGAATTCTAGGAAATAAAGAGGCAAATGAGAGTACAAGAGTTTGGAATTGTGGTTAACGAAAGCACCATTTCTCGCTTGGATTCATGTGCAAGAGGAGACCCATGAAAATAAAATTGTAGTAATCATGGAGGCACTCAACAATCAAGAAAAAGTAATTTAAGAGATGAGATAGGAGAATAAATATCTCAAACAGACTATAGAAAAATTGGCAGGCTTTCAAAATATGGTTTAGAATCATGCACTCAACTCAGTGGGGGTCAATTGTAGAGTATGATGGAATCATGGTGCAACAATTTTTCCACATGCCAGTGTTGGGTATGTGTTATATTATTTTCACAACTGGGGGAGGGGGGTCACAGAGGATCTACCCCCTACCCGGGATTCCAGGGCGGATCCCTTGAAAAAAATGGTGAATTTTTTGTGTCCATTTTTAGTGGTTTTTAGCACAGTTTTCTCTTATGGTTATCTGATTTTGATTAAGGAATTAGGGTTGTAGACTAATCCA
>JASDQU011245105.1:26173-42059 GCA_032191745.1 Picea mariana
TATATTTTACAAGGTGTTCTCGAGCTCTCCTCAGCTCTACATGCATTCTGTCTACATGTATCCCCCTCTCTCTTCAAAATGAGATCTCTCGATCTCTTTTACCTGAGGTGCTCTTAGCGCTTCCCTCCAGGATTTTACCTACCCTATTGATTTACAATCAATGGCTGTCTAGTCTGCTATCCAGAACTAGATCTCAGCAGATCTACAATAAATGCCTATCTTATCTACAGCCTGCGCAAAGGCATGGCATTCATGGCTCACCAGCCTAAGGCATTAATTTACATTGAATTCAAATTCAAAAAATGAGGTTGTGCCTCCCTTTCAGCACATGAATGAGTGTGCGCTGACGTGGTTGACAGAATGGCATGGAGAGATGCTCCTGCATCAATATTTGAGTGATTGAGTCTGTATAATTCGAATTCCTTGAGGGTTTTTCTGGTGTTGAATCCATTTATGCATTCAAAAATGCAATTTAAACAACAGAAAATGGTGATTTCAATATAGGTTTCGTCGGATTCCAATGAAATATTTCAAAAAGTCGAATGTTTAAACAACACCTTTATGAATAATATCTTGCATTACTCTTAATTAAGGGATTCTTATACATTTCATTAGCAAATATATTGTAATTGTTTTAATTAAGGGATTTTTATACATTTCTTTAGCAAATATATTGTAATTGTTTTATGGTCAATTTTGTTTGACTTTAAATTAAATATTAAAATTACAAATTTGTTACTAAAATTAAATTTAAAAGTGGAAAAATAATAATATTTAAATATGTTAAACATTTATTTATTTATTATCTAATTGGCTATAAGTGCAACATGAATTTGTTTAGTCATTTTTTAATGTTATTCACTTTTGCCTTAGGATGAAAAAACAAATTTAAAAAAAAATAGTGATTGGCTAGCGTTAGCTATATGACTAGGGATGGAGGAGATGGTGGTAGGCTTACATCTTGTGCCATTGAATGACAATGATGCTCTTTGGTTTTACATAACTGCAACATTTGCTGTGTTGTTGCATTTAGAGTTTCCCAAACTATTCCTTAGCTATATTGTTAGTCTATGTATTTATTCTTATCAATCTGGCCACTAAACCAAGTTGCGTCTTTATTCTTATCAATCTAGCCATTGAACCAAGTTGTGTTGATTCTTTACTAAATCATTTTTATTAACTAGAATGTGGTGTTCCTATAATGGCCCTACATTGATCAAATATTTATTTTTTTTCTCAATCCAACTAGCTCAATCCAACGTGCTTGACCCATTGATGTTTGCAAAACACTGGAGTAGTCTAGTTATTGTAGTGCTTTGTTTTAGGTACTCCTTGATAATGGTTCTTGCAATAATGATTTCCATCAATACCATTAACATTTTGACATAATTCTAATTTGTTCACTATCTCTTCTCTTTCCATAGTGATTAAGAGGAGATGCATGAAAGGATATCTTGTGTAGGACATGGCAGGTTTAAGCTAACCTACAGTTTGATGTGAGAGTATATTGATATTTTGTATGTCTTAACCCTAAACTGGCCTTAACCATATTATGTATCCTAGTGTAATGTTTAAAAATTTATTGAGTTGGGCGTTTATTTATTGGTTATGCAAGTCTATGGCATAAAACCTAACTCAATCACCATGTCTAGTGCTTTGCTTGTGTATGTTGAATTTTTGGCTTGAGAACAAGGTAACTAGATCCACACAAATATAATATATGGTTTTGTATAAGACTTTGTAATTGTTGTCATGCACAATACTTAGTTTCATAGTGATTCAGACTTGAGCATAGGAGACATAGAGTGGATTACAAGTTTGGGGATGTGGAAATGTTTTTAATGATTTATTGTGGAAACTAGTAATGAGTTTAGATGATAGAATAGTTTTGATTTTAACTTAGTTCTACAATGTTAGGCTACTATGAGTTGTTCTAGTGTTGTGTCTTCATTCCCAAACTTCAACCATTTCTTTTTTATTGTAATAGACAATGTTGGTACCTATGTGAATGTAGAAAGTTGAAGCTCATATGGTGATTGTTTAGAATTGATTAAGAATTATGCTTGTTGATATATGGAACAATCTATGCACGTCTTCTCTATTATGAGAAATGACCTACTGATGTTTTTCTTATTTTCTATGAGGGCACCAAAAAATATTATGCCAATTAGAATTTGATTTATGGTTGTTATATGTATCCTTCTAACTAAATGCTTTAAATATATAGGCTAATCTAACCATTTTGATATTTATCAAAGTAGTGATATCAATTTTTCATCAAAAATGTGTGAAATCATTTGCTAACTCTAAAATTTTAAAGAGGAGAGAAAATGTGAGTGGATTGGAAAGTATTCTAGATACATTTTGAAAGGGATATGACCAAGAACTTAAAATTTGAAGCAACATTCCTAGTAGAAGACCATATATTCATGAGAACTATTTGTCAAGTAGTTATTGGTTTTAAAGACAATGCTAAGTATGAAGATTCAAGGATGTTTCAAGGATGTTTTCTTCATTAAATTTTATATGAAATCTTTTACCCAAGGATCATTCTCTTCATATCACTTATGGACTTTCCCTACTCTAATGGACTAATAGCTTTGATAGATTTGATGAGGTTGTGTGTATGCTTGTTGTAATTCCCCATCTATAGTAATGAAAAAAAGTAACTTGTAATGATATAATTTTTATAAACACACACACACACACATAGAAGCTTATGAAGAGTTGTTGAAGATTATTAAGAGTTGCAAAGAGTTGTATGAGTCCATGTACATATTTTACTGAATGAATACAAGCAGAGAGGTTTGATTACAAATGTATGGTGTTGTGTTCATCTGAATTATTTTAGTACATGTGATGTTTCTTTATTATCTCTGTGTTTTATCTGCTTATGTGTCTTTTTTGCATGGATATGTTTTTCGTGGTTAAGTGTGGAAAATTTTGATGTTTTTGTAAGTTTAAATTGTTTCTCTTATGAGATTCTTGGTGCAAGGAGTGCATAGTTCCAGCAAGGAATGTGTAGGCCGCTTCGATATAGAATCATAAGCTCAGAAGAGACAACATGAATTTACAGTTGAAGTGCAAGGAGTGCACAGTTTCTCAATGGAGAGAAAAGACCGAAGAAGACCCATGCAAGGAGTGCGTCAGGAAAACACTTTGTTCAAGTGTTGAAGAAGTCTCAGAGGATACGAATGCAAGGAGTGTGTAAGGGAGATTTTTTTTCAAAAATATCTAAGTCCAAAACGTCTCAGAAGTTAAAGGCTGCAAGGAGTGCGCCAGAGGTCTGAAATACCTCAAGGACTTAAAGCTCATGAAGGATAGCATTGGAATCCTTAAGGAGGAGAGGATTCATTTGTTTTAAGAGTCGAACGGTTGAGATCTATTTGGGAGGATCCAAGATATTTCATATGCTTTAGATATGGAGAAGAAGCACGAGGTTTAACCCTGTGAGTTGTTAATACTTTGGGTTTTCACAGAAGTCGTGGATCGAGTTAAAAGGAGGAGTTATCGAAGAGTGGGCATCAAAGGTCGAGATCCATTTAGGAGTTTGCTGAAGATCTAACAATCGTTGGATCAGGAGGACTTATGCAAGGGTTAATTGGTGAAGTCCTTCGGACTTCACGCATTCAAGATTTTTGGAGTGTGGAGAAGTCGGGACCCCCGAAGTCCCAAAGGGTGAAGTTAATCGTGGTCGTCCAAAATTCGAGGAAACGTGTTAGCAGATCATGTAATCCACTGTACTAGTACTCTGGAGGAAGTTAGAAGTGGAGATCCAAGAGTGGACGACCCCCGAAGTCCCATATCCATAGAGTTCATCAGGAGCATCCAAAGATAGGGACACGTGTCATCAAATCAAAAGATTCAGAGGATAGATACTCCAGGAGAATAGCGCAAAAAGGAGTTTGATCTCTTCGGAGTCCTGAAGTCCGTAGTTTATCTGGACCGTTGGTCAGGGGAAGGACACGTGATAGTAGATCCAGAGGTCCGACACTCTGAAGGAAACAAAGTGCAATGATGTGAGGTCCCGAAGGCTTGAAGGCCGGAGTCAATCCCAATATTCCATTGGAAAAGGATGAGTGATGACAAATCCTGTAGTTTGGGGATGTGGCACTTCAGCGAAATTGAATTGTCATGCAAACAGGAACAAAATCCCCAGAGTGTGAAAGAGGCGTAGAGCCGTCAATTCGGTGGAGGAATATGATTCGTCATATCTGCTCTTTTTTGGTGCCCAACACTTTGAAAGTGTTGTGCATGTGTTGGTGTAGCCAAAAATTGTCGAAGCCCAAAACAGTGAATGTTGAGTCATCGATCTCGGTGCTCATTGAAGATCGATGATGTTGTCACTTAGTGTTCAAAAACTCATGGATTTTGTATTGGGAGATAAAAAGGATAAAAAGTATCAAAATCCTGAAACTTTTGGGGATTGAAGGTTTGGCCAACGGTTTTGGCCCTCAGTCTCCAAGGAGGCTCTGCCATTGCTCAGGGACTCCCAAAAATAAGAATTTGTATTCAGGAAGAATATTTAAGGACTTGTGTATTGAAATTTTGGGCTCGGAGGGAGTCGGTGAGATAATTTCATCTCCTGAATAGAACGATCCTATACCAGGAGGTCACGCAGACCCTAGGAGAGGGAGGGGTCTGCATCAAGTGGTATGAAAGCCCTAATTTAAGCTTTCTGTGAAAGAAATTTTAGAATCATGCCGCCCAGAAGACGTGTAGAGAGACCTATAGAAAATCCATCCATGGAACTGGAAATGAGGAAACTATGTGCGAGATTGGATGTCATGGAGAAAACACAAAGAAGAGAACCTAATGCTGGTGACATTAGCGAAGATGAGAGTGAAGAAATAGAAGTTGAAGGAGATACAGAAGGATATGTTGTAGAGGAATGCTTATTGAAAGCGGTTGTAAAAATGGGAGCCAGAGCAAAAATGGAAGTCCCGATGTATGAAGGAAAATTGGATGTTGAGGAGTTGATGGATTGGATAAGACCCTTAGCTAAGTACTTCGATTATGAAGAGATCGAGTATGAAAAGAAGGTGAAGCATGATGTTTCCATACTGAAGGGACATGCAGCGCTATGGTGGAATGAATTGCAAGCTGACATAAGGCACAAAGGTAAACAAAAAATCAAAAATTGGGATAGGATGGTAGCTAAACTGAAAGCTAAGTTCATACCCAAAGACTATAATATCAATTTTTTCAAGAGATTGCAGAACTTGAGACATAAGGGCTTGTCAGTGAAAGAATACAATGATTATTTTTACAGGCTGAACATCAAAGCAAGACATAGAGAGAGCGATGAGGAAAACGTTTATGGGTATATTAATGGCCTGAGATATGAAATTTAGGAGGAAATCAGTATGATGACAATGAGAACAGTGGAATACACTTATCAGAAAGCACTAAAAGTAGAGGAGAAGTTGGCCAGGAAACAAATCCAGCAAAACATAGGAAAATGTCCAAGAAGAGGTAAAGGAACTATCCGAGAGAAGTTCCAGAAACCCAAACCTGAAGCAAGAAAGTATCACAGTCATACAAAAAGAGGAGGAAGTTCCAGAGGTGGACAGTATGGTGGCATTAAATATTTTTCTTGAGGAATAGGAAGAGGCAAAGGAGGATAAGTGAAATTTTATGCCTATGGAAAGACAGGGAATATGTCTTGGGAATGTCCTGAGAGGAAGAAGAAAGAAAGTGGATAAGCTCACATTTATGAAGATAAAACAAGGAATGTGGAGGCAGAAGCAGTGGAAGATGGGAACTCCCTTATGATGAGGAAAGTTCTCTTAAAGCCAGAGAAAGAAGCAAAAGAGCCAGTTCAGAGGAACAATCTGTTTAGGACTACTTGCAATACCAAGGATAGGGTATGCAAAGTAATCATAGACAGTGGGAGCACTGATAACCTGGTATCCATAGAAATGGTGGAAAATATGGATTTGGAGACAATTGCACATTTGAACCTATACAAGGTATCATGGCTGCAAAAAGGACACCAAGTCATGGTAAGTTGAAAATGCAATGTTGAATTCAAGATAGAAGGTTATAAAGATGAGATTATGTGTGATGTAATACCCATGGATGTTTGTCATGTTCTATTGGGAAGACCATGGCAGTTTGATAGAAATTTCATACATGATGGGATAAAAAATACTTACACCCTTGAGAAGAATGGTCGTACACATATGTTGCTACCAATGGAGGATAAGAAAGCAAAGGAAGAAGCTATCCCAAGCATAATTCTCATGAGTGGGAAGGAACTCTTGAATGAAGTCAAGAAGGAATAGGAGATGCAATTTGTTGTGGTGAGAAATCCCAGAGTCATCCTTACAAGTACTTATGTGGATGATCTTCCTGTAGAGATTTAGGAACTGTTGGATAATTTTGTTGATATTGTGGTGGATGAGTTACCTCGCTCTTTGCCACCCATTAGGAGTATTAGTCATCACATTGACCTTATTCTAGGAGAAAGTTTTCCAAAAAAAGAAGCAAATAGGTTGACACTTGAAGAAAATGAAGAGGTCAAGAATCAAGTCCAAGAATTGTTGGACAAGGGTTTGGTCAGAGAAAGTTTGATTCCATGCGCAGTACCAACTGTGTTGAGTCCAAAGAAATATGGAGGTTGGGGAATGCGCATAGATTCTAGAGACATCAATAGTATTACCATCAGATATAGATTCCCTTTACCCAGAATGGATGATTTGATGGATTTCTTAAGTGGATCAAATTATTTTTCCAAGATAGACTTGAACAGTGGCTATCATCATATAAGAATGAGAGAAGGAGATGAATGTAAGACAACATTCAAGACAACTGAAGGGTTGTATGAATGGCTTGTTATGCCATTTGTCTTAACAAATTCACCAAGAACATTCATGATATTGATGAATGAAGTACTCAAAGACTTCATTGGTAAGTTTGTTATTGTATATTTAGATGATATCCTAGTCTTAAGTAAAAATGAAGAAGAACACTTGAGGAACTTGACATTAGTGATGAGGAGGTTGCAGTAGGATAATTTGTTGATAAATTTGAAGAAATGTTATTTCATTAAGACATAACTCATATACTTGGGTTTTGTGATCTCTTTGAATAAATTGAAGATGGATCCAGAGAAGGTGAGGGTAATCAAAGAATGGTCTTCTCCGAGAATCATATTTGAGGTGAGAAGCTTCCATGGATTAGCAAGTTTTTACAGGAAATTCATCAGGAATTTCAGTGGCATTTGTGCACCCATAATGGACACTATAAAGAAAAACATAAGTCTTTTAATTGGACAAAGGAAGTTGAAAAAATCTTTAGAGTATTAAAGGAGAAGATAATAGAACAACCGATTCTGGTTCTGCCAGATTTCAAGAAGATATTTCAAGTGATATGCGATGCAAGTGGAGTAGCCATTGGTGCATTATTGAGCCAAGACAATAAGCATGTTTCTTATTTTAGTGAGAAGCTGAATGACACTAAGAAAAAATATTCTACGTATGATAAGGAGTTTTATGGTGTAATACAAGCTCTGAAAAAGTGGAGGCACTATATTATTTCAAAGGAGTTTACATGAGAAATTGAACCAAAGACATGCTAAATGGGTAGAATTCATGTAGAATTTTACTTTTGTTACTAAGAACATTAGTGGTAGCACTAAAAACGTTGTTGATGCTTTGAGCAAGAGATGTCTGATTATGTAGGAATTTCAAGTGGAGGCCTTAGGGAAATGTATCTTGAAAATCCATATTTTAAAGAGGCTTATGAATCATGTGAGAAACCTTTGCTAAGGGACAAAAACCAGTGGATAGAGTATCTAATTCAAGATGGACTGTTGTTCAAAGGAAGCCAACTCTGTATTCTGAAATTCTCAATGAGAGACAACGTGTTGAAAGAAAAACACAGTGGAGGATTGGCTGGACATTTCAACCATGATAAGACTTATGCACAACTAAGTTCTTCATACCATTGGCTAGGTATGAGATCGTATGTGAAGAAATTTGTGGACATATGTAGATTCTTCTAGTATGAAAAAGGGAAGAAACAAAACACTAGTCTGTATCAGCCATTGTCTATTCTAGATAGGCCATGGGATTCCATAAGAATGGATTTTTTGTTGGGATTTCATAGAACCTAAAGGGGGAGTGATTCCATATTAGTTGTGGTGGATAGATTTTCAAAGATGGCACATATCATACCATTCTAGAAAACTAGTGGTTCTACTCACATAGCCAATTTATTTTTTCAAGTAAGTTGTGAGATTGCATGGTTTTCCAAGGAGTATAGTTTCAAACAGAGATACCAACTTTGTGGGACACTTTTGGAGAACTCTATGGAAAAGGTTGGGGAAAAATTTGTCCTTCAGTTCATCATATCACCCTCAAACATATGAACAGACTGAGGTGGTAAATCGGAGTTTGGGAAATCTATTGAGAAGTTTGGTCACTAAACCTCATAGTCAGTGGGATCAAATTCTACCCTAGGCAGAGTTTTCTTATAATGACTCTTCGAACAAAAGAAATGGAAAAAGTCAATTTCAAATAGTGTATGGAATGCATCCGAGAGGAATTTTGGAGTTGAGGGATTTTAAACACAATGAGTTCAGAAGTGCAGGTGTAGAAGCCTTTGTTGCAGAGATGCAGAAGCTTCATGATCAGATAAAGAGACAGCTATAGGATAGCAGTCAGAAATATAAAATCCAAGTTGATCAGAAAAGGAGAGAGGTTCATTTCAAAGTTGGAGATTTAGTTTTAGAACACCCGAGGAAGGAAAGGTTCCCAAGGGGAACATATAACAAATTGAAGATGAAGAAAATAGGACCATGTAAGATCCTCAAAAAGTTTGATGCAAATGCTTATGAGATTGAGTTTTCATAGGATGTGGGAATATCACCCATATTCAATGTCGCAGACCTGTACCCTTACAGGATGGATGAGACAGGAGAATCAAATGATCAGAGGGAGATTCAGTGGAAGAAGCGGATGCCAAAAATAGAAAATCCACAAATGGAGAAGATCATAGATCAGAGAATTGGAAAGAAGACCAGGAGGAAGACTTAATTTGAGTACCTGCTGAAGTGGAAGGGTCACCCAGTAGAGGATGCTTGTTGGGTGAATGAATTGACATTCAGAAGCATGGAAAAATAATGCAGGAGCTCATGGATAGGAGTCCATGAAGTTTTGGCCAGAGGAGTATTATGCAGGAGCATCGCCATCAACAATTAAAAAGGCTAGGTGCAGGACAACTCAACACCCAACTCGCATATTTCAAACTATTTTTGAATTCCAAGGAGGGTGCATCATTCTGTTTTGAAAGGATTGTAATTTAAAGCTTTTAAATGTTTTGAGGCTTGATCCCTCACATAAGGCCATCGAAGATTGTAATCATTTTATTTATCATATAAGGTTGTACAGATACTGAGTATTGACTCATATATGAATGTAATTTCCATTCAATGTAATAGTCCTTAGTAGATGAATGTATTAACTATGATAGGATAGCTCTAAGGTAGTCTGGAGTGAAGGATCGAGAATCCCCTTGATGTATACATATATTTATTGTATGCCCAATTGAGGCTATTGGATGTTATTTTTATTGCTATTGAAAGAGTTGTTGAAGCTTATGAAGAGTTGCAGAGAGTTGTATGAGTCCATGTACTTATTTTACTGAATGAATACAAGAATAGAGGTTTGATTCCAAATGTATGGTATTGTGTTCATCTGAATTATTTTAGTACATGTGATGTTTCTCTATGTCTCTGTTTTTTATATGTTTATGTGTCTTTTATGCATATATATGTTTTTCATGGTTAAGTGTGGAATTTTTTTATGTTTCTGTAAGTTTCAATTGTTTCTCTTCTGATATTCTTGGTGCAAGGAGTGCATAGTTCCCACAAGGAGTGTGTAGGTCGAGTCGAGATAGACTTAGAAACTCATAAGAGATAATGTCAATTTACAATTGAATTGCAAGCAGTGCACAAATGATCAGTGGAGAGAAAAGGCTGGAGAAGACCTGTGCAAGGAGTGTGTCAGGAAAACACTTTGTTTAAGTGTTGAAGAAGTCTCAGAGGAGATGAACGCAAGTAGTGCGTAAGGGATATTTTTTTTCAAAGATATCTAAGTCAAAAACTTCTCAGAAGTTAAAGGTTGCAAGGAGTGTGCCAGAGGTCTGAAATACCTCAAGGACTTAAAGCTCAGGAAGGATAGCATTGGAATCCTTAAGGAGTAGAGGATTCATTTGTTTTAAGAGTCGAACGGTTGAGATCTATTTGGGACGATCGAGGATCTTTCATCGCCCTTAGATATGGAGAAGAAACGTGGGGTTTAACCATGTGAGTTGTTAAGCCTTCGCATTTTCGGAGAAGTCATGGATTGAGTTCAAAGGAGGATTTATCGAAGAGTGGGAATAAAAGGTTGAGATCCATTTGGGAGTTTTTTGAATATCTAACAATTGTTGGATCAGGAGGAGTTGTGCAAGGGTTAATCGGTGAAGTCCTTTGGACTTCAGGCATTCGGGAGTTTTGGAGTGTGGAGAAGTCGGAACCCCCAAAGTCCTGAAGGGTGGAGTTAATCATGGTCATCCAAAATCTGAGGACACGTGTTAGCAGATCATTTACTCGGATGGACTAGTACTCCAGAGTAAGTTAGAAGTGGATATCTAAGAGTGGAGGACCCCCAAAGTCCCGTAGTTCATCAGGATTGTCCATCGACAGGGACACGCATCGTCGGATCAAAATATTTGGAGGATAGATACTCCAAGAGAATAGCGCGAAAAGGAGTTCAATCTCTCTAGAGTCTCAAACTACGGAGTTGATCTGGACTTTTAATTAGGGGAAGGACACATGGCAATAGATCCAGAGGTCTGGCACTCCAGAGGAAACAAAGTGCAGTGTTTTGAGGTCGTGAAGGCCCGAAGGCTAGAGTCAATCCCAGTCATCCATTGGAAAAGGATGCGTGGCGACAGATCCCATAGTTCGTGGACATGGAACTTTGGAAAAATTGAATCGTCATGTAGACAAGAACNGTACGAAAGAGGAATATGAGCCGTCATATCTGCTCTTTTTTTGCGCCCGACACTTCGCAAGTGTTGTGCATGTGTTGGTGTAGCCAAAAATCACCAAAGCCCGAAATAGTGAATGTTGAGTCGTTGATCTCAGTGCTCATTGAATATCGCTTACCTTGTCGCTTAGTGTTCAACAGTTCACAGATTTAGTATTGGGAAATAAAAATAATAAAAAGTCCCAAAGTCCCGAAACTTTCGGGGATTGAAGGTTTGGCCCATGGTTTTGGCCCTCGGTCTTCGAGGAGGCTCTGCCAGTGCTCGGGGACTCCCGAAAAAGATAATTCTCATTCGGGAAGATGGTTTAAGGACCTGTGTATTGAAATTTTAGGCTCGGAGGGAGCCCGTGAGCTAATTTCAGCTCCCGACTAGAATGATCCTAGACCGAGAGGTCGTGTGGACCCTTGGAGAGGGTGGGGTCTGCATCAACATGAGAATAAAATAACAATGTATTATTAATTTTATGTTGAAATTACAAGATATATGGAGAATGGAGGAGCATTGGAGGGGGTTCCAAGTTTGGGAGAATTGTTCTTCACTTTACCTAGGAAAATATTACTCCTTGTATGATTTCATAAGGCTCAAGACTAGAAGTATTGATGGGGATGCATTTATTTTAGCTAGTATAACACTAGTGGTCGAGGGTTCATTGGTTCTTAATCTTTGACTAAGGAGTAGTTTGGGTGGAGAGTTGTCCCCCAAATTTTGTTTCACATACGTATTATCATTACCAAATGTTGGTTGGATAGAGTTAGCATATCTTAATCTATTGTTGAATTTCTATATGTCAAATTTTCATCTTCTATTTCTAGGTAAATTTTCCATCTTCCTTTATTTTGGGTGCATGTAGCTATTTTGTTACAAATTTTTTATTATTTGTATCTATATTACATATGGTATCAGAGCTTACGTCCTAACACTTAGGGCCTTTAGGCCTTCTTCCCAAGTAAATTTAGGAACAAAATATAAATATAATTTTTAGATAATAGATGTAGTGATATGAAAACGTTGTTAATAGATACTTGATGGGATTTGAACCCATATCTACTTGCATGGTTCACAGGTGTAGCTTAAGAAAGGGTCTTGCAGTCATGCATGTAGACCAAAGAGAAAGAGAGAATCTAAACAAAAATTCAAATACCTATTATTATTTCTTATCCAATAAAGTAAACTTGTGCACTTTATTGACGTTGTTGATTTCAATTTAAAATTAAGAATATAGAACAATATAAGTAGAAATAGTACAAAATAAATGAACAAACAAATGGGCTGGAAGTCCATTTTTATTCAATATAGGCAAATCCTAAAGAGATGTTTGCAATCTGATTACAAGATAAAAGGATTCACAAAATCCTATCAATAGGTTGTCTCTCAGGGGAGAATCCTAACCTGCATAACCCATGAAAGTAATGAGTACTAAAAATTGAAGAGTAAATTATGTGAATATCTGAGAAATAAACAAGGGAAATAAACCTATAAAGAAAATAGGTCTGTAGTAAAATAATCTAGATCAAAAAAGGAGAATAGGTAAAGGTTGTTTCTACAAAATAACAAGCTTAGAATAAGTAAATAATCATGTGTGTTTAGCATTTTTAAACTATTTGATGGATTGGAAGCACTTAGATGAGAGAGAGATAATTTAAATGATCATTGACACTCATGAAATTTTCCTCTTATCATGAGCACCAAGTCCATTTCAAAGCATTTTCAGTATATATTAATAGAATTTAAAGGCAATTTCTATAAGAAATTATAACTACAATGAAACTGTTTGACCATTTTATGCTCTTTCTATATGGTCAGCGTCATGGTGATTAACATCTATCCATATCTTGGTTATGGATATGAGGTTTTGATTTTCAGGAATGTTCATGATCGTGCATAGAGCTCCATATATTCGGATTTTGAATTGTTTACTTATGCTTACCTATTCAAAATGTATCTATAATAGAAGAATTACAATCTATATTCAAGTGTCATCAACGTTTCCTAGATAAGAAAAAAATCCTTAATATAAACATATCACTTCGGAATTTGCAAATTGACTACCTATATTCTCTGTACCTTATTCAAGTAATACTTCATTTAATTTATTCATTACTCGTCAGTGTCACCAAAAATCTCTAGAAAGGAGATGCCCTAAAATCTCCCTTAAGTCATTTGTAGACCATTAACACAAGCTCATTCTTGCACATTATTTTCCTCCCTTCCCCTCACGTAGCTTTTACCTTGTCCCTTCCTAACTACCAAACAACAAGATTTAAAATTAAATACAACAAAATCAAAGACCAAACCTCTAACCAACTTACTATTGTGAAAAAAAAAATAATGTAACATGAGAAACAATGCAATGAGGCTTGGTGAAATAAGATAAATCTAGAAAACATTATGCAAGAGAAGGTTAAAACCTTATAAATTAAATTTATTCTCGCTTAGAAGAAAATGTGTCAGGACACTTCAAAATGTTTAGAAAAAACACCATGTTTTGAATGTCATACATAATGGCATATCATCCCTTTTGAGTTTGGATAGAATCGACATTTCTTTGTTATTAATGGAGTTATGCATTCATTATTTCTTTGTTATTAATGGAGTTATGCCTTGATTTTATAGGGTAAACCAAAATGATTCTTCTTTTTATAATGTTCCAAGACAAGTTAGTTGTTAATATCTTTAAAACAAAATGTCATATTCTAACAAGTGTTCCGTGACAACTTAGTCCTTTCTTAATGGACTAAGTTGTTATGTTGAACACATTCACTCTGTTAAAGAAACCTATAAGCTCTTCTCTCTATGCGATTCCTAAGTGTGACTTATTAATATAAAAATCTTATTCCACAACTCTTCTTCCATGGATTAATGTAAGAAGTGTGGAAATAAACTTTCATTGATTAATGTAAGAGGCGTGGAAATAAACTTGCATTGATTAATGTAAGAGGTATGGAATAATGTAAGAGGCATATTCCACACCTCTGCTTCATTGAAAGTCTTTCAATGAGTGACTTTCCCATGAAGGATTTTTTTATATCCATGGCTATTTTTCACCATATATCAAGTCGTTCACTGACTCAACTTTCTTCCACCACATTGGGTTCCATTTTCCCACTGCTCCCATAGTTTCGACCAACTATGAATGTCATGGTCGACTGGTTAAACTGACAAGATACTACCCAGTTGTAATTAAACCTCCTACAATTTACTTTTTCTAAAAAATACATTTTTTTAGCTAATTGCAGATTTTCTTTTATCTTAAAGCTAATACTTGCATATGTTATTTTATTTTAAAGGTAAGTCAAATCAAGCTCGATCGCCTGATCTTCATGAGGATAAATACTATTTAAATATAAAAAATATTAAAATTAATTATTTTATTCAAAACTTTCAAAAATTAGCTTTTAAATTGTGTATACGACATGGAATTAATTGAAAAAATGATAACCATAGTCCAGGAAGGGACAAAGAACGATAACCAACCTCCATTGGAGGGAGTCGCATTGTTTTTAGCAATGTTGTTAAGCCCTGATATTGGCTCATTACCCCTTAATTGGGGCATATTATATTAGTAATGTTATTTTATTTATGTCGGCTTTAGGCCATTGGTTGTAATTATANGGAGACATTTTCATTTGGAATCATCTTGTACTTGAACATTTAAGTGGGGTAAAAGGAGGTTGCCTCCTCGAAGAGGCTTATTATATGAAATTATATCTTTTTCAAGGCGTTGAGTACTTTTTTTTAGGGTTTTCTATGCTATATTGATATTTGGTTCTTAACATATGGAATCAGAGCTCAAGGTCTTGGGGTTTCGCTGCTACATCTGAGACACCTTGGAATTTTCTCTATAACTTGTTTTCTACAACGTTTCATAAGGAATGTCTTGGAGGATATTTAGTAGACGGATCAAGGTATGTTGGGTTCAAAATTCATCTCCTGAGGCCTTATACTTTCGGAGATACAACCTGTAAAATATAGGGTTCTGGAATCGTCCTCAACTGAGTCATTGCGGAATTTTTTCTATAAAAAAATTTCTGTAACGTTTCAGACCCTGAACTATGGAGGTTGTTCACATAAATTAGTACAGTATCTTTGGTAAAAATTTCATCTTCTAGGTCATCTTAAATTTGTAGATACACCATGTGTAAGATGGGGTATCTGACTAGTCCTATTGACTAGTCTCAAGAAGGTGTTCCAGGTAAAAACATCATAACTTATTCCTAGAGTATCCAAATTGAGTGGGACTAGTTTCATTGGATCGTGGACAGTCTATAGTATTTCTGGTGCGAGTTTCAAAATTTTATATCAATTATTTTATGCGGGGAACGCTACACGAGTGAGATCTCCTAGAAAGGACAAAAATAGGCAAGTTGTGGGGAAGTTACCATAAATTCCACTTGGCACATCCATTTTTTATCAGAACTATGGCATTGCAAAGAAGAAACATCAGAGAACTACATAAAAGAAAGTTTCATACCCAAAAGGGCCGAAACTTGGGAGATACAATAGAAGAAATATTGTCTAGCAGAACCACCTCAAAATCAAGGTTCAAAAGTGATACTTGGCCAACATGCCACCCAAAAAGGGAACTTCTACACCAAATAAGCCTCCAGACAATCCTACTTGGACTCTTGATGAAGGTGAAGAAATGCGTAGGGACATAAATGATTTACAAAAGAAGATAGTAACAAAAGATGAACTACAAGAGATGATGGAGGGTTTAAAAGGGGAGATCATGGAAGTATTGAAAAAATTTATAACAGAGAAGACACCTGAAAGTGAAAATGCATCCCATGAAATTCATGATGAGGACACAAGGAAGGTGAATCAAGAATGGAGAAACCCCAACTTT
>JASDQU011245106.1:0-24641 GCA_032191745.1 Picea mariana
CTTTGTAATTGTGGGTTCTATACTCCTGGGCCTGTCTGAATACCTACACATATTCCAGGTGGATATTGGTGGTCTCTCACCTAATCCAACTGGCTTATTTATATGTTTTCATGTCAAAACATCTTGATATACTTCTAGGTCCGTTTTGGAGCCCTAAACAATGTTTTTTTGGCTCGCCACAGTCAAACTGTAGATGGAGTCAGAGTTTGACAATGTAATGTGTAGTTCTCTTAAAGAAATTTCCAACAATCTATCACGCGCCTAAAACAGAGGTTGTATGCAAAAGTTACGACCCCAAGAAGTTGAGGTACCAACTTACCCATAGGGACCCACATGAATTTTGGCATTTCACCTCCTAGGGTTAGTTTTTTGGATGTCTAGGGTTTTGGAATTCATGAGTAATATCAAAAAGGCCTCTAGAGCCTCATTGGAATCATTATGCTCAGATGGATGTGCATAGAAGCCACATCTCTTCTTAGAGATAGTTACCGCCATTTGAGCAAGTGTTTCAGTTCTGCATTTTTACAGTTCAACCTATTTCATTTATTCAATAAAAGATATTGTTCATTGGATATCTTCGTTGTTCTTCATGTCTCTGTGTTTATTGTATTCAACTTGTTAATCAGTTCGTTTTGCTCCTAAATCTGGATCAAAGGGTAGCCAAAATAATTGTTAGATAAGGATGAAAGGTAGAAGAGAAAGCAACCATAAAATTGTAATTTCATGCCAAAGATTAATACAAGTGCATAGTTCTTGCACAATTATTTTACATTGGTGTGTATAGTGTGTTGATATCATGTGCATTAAATTCGCCATGTGTGTACAAGAGATGGAATAATTATCGTGTTGAGTGATCAAACTAGATCAACTCACTTTATTTGCAGGAACAACTTTATGACATTCCAGTCTAACCAGATTTGAAAGTTAAACTCCTCACAAGAGACCAAGTGCTAATTATTTTACGTGGTCGGTTGAGCTTAAGAGTCTAGTAAATTATGATGGAGGGTCATGTGTGCATGACTTATTAACACCTGGTTTATGGTACTTAACTCTTGGTTGTATGTTATTTTGATTATGTTTAATGGTTGCCTATTTTGTATTCCAGCAAAGGAAAAGATTCACCATTGATCATAGAATGGATCAATGGTGATCCAAGGTCTGGAGGATACGACGGAGACAGGTGTTTTAGGAAATGAAGTTCCTATGATATTTTAGTCATGTATATTTTATCCTATTTCATGGACCCATAACCCACAGGTTCGAGGATCGATATCTCATAAAATCGATTCAAAGGACCCCAATTTTTGGTCTTCATCAAGTGGTATTAGAGCAAGAAAATATTTCTCTGCATGAGAGTGAGAAGATTTATAATAGCCTAGAGGATCAGAGGAGTTCTCAAAAGGTTCCAGAGGAAAGAACCAAGAGAATACCAAAAGAATCAGCTCAAAAGGGAAGCTTAGTGAGGTATGTATTGCAAGGTAGAAGACCTGTTACTACAGAGGCTTGGTTGCATCTCACTATTGAGCATGAGGAGAAACTCAACATATAGTGTTATGATGCATGAGGAAAAAGGAGGACCAGAGTGAAGATGGTGCAACAATGAAGACACATGATCAGGAGATCATGAAATGTTTCTACCCCAAGAGTCTAATGCAAGAGCATTAACGCCCCCCAAATTCATTGTCGATATTAAAGGTTATAGAAGATGAAACCATGGCTAGAGAGCGTGGATTCTCATGCATTCGACTTAATTTCTATTTGATTTGTGTAAACTTCTAGAAAAAAATGTTGTTATGTAATTTTTATTCTTGAGAATATGGTTAAATATTTAGAGTGATATGAGAGATATAGTCAAATTTGTTATTATTATTAGTTCCTTGCATGATTTTTGGAAGTTAGCTTATGAGATGGAAGCATCAACTTCCATGTATTTATTATGTAAGCCTTCGGTATTGAAAAGGGTGGACAAAATCATTGTTAGATCTGGCTGAGAGGTAGAAGAGAGAGTGGCCAAGAAATTGTAATATCAAGCCAAAGATTAATACAAGTGCAGAGTTCTTACACACTTATTTTACATTAGTGTGTGTAGTGTGTTGATATCATGTGCATTAAATACTCTATGTGTGTACAGGATCTAGAATAATTATTGTTTTGAGTGATCGAACTATATCGACTCATTTTATTTGCAGGACCAACATTACAACGTTCCAGTCCAATCAGATTCATAAGTTAAACTCCTCATGAGAGACCAAGTGCTAATTCTTTTCCGTGGTCGGTTGAGATTAAGAGTCCAATAAATTCCAATGGAGGATTAAGTGCGCATGATTTTTTAATTCCTGGTTTATGGTACTTAGCTCCTGATTGTATGTTATTTTTAAAATTTTTTATGGTTGTCTATTTTGTATTCTAGCAAAGGAAAATATTCACCATTGATCACAGAATGGATCAATGGTGATCCAAGGTATAGAGGATACTTTGGAGATGGGTGTTCGAGGAAATGAAGTTCTTATGAATTTCATGAAGGTGAATTGAATTTGGAATTCCAAGATGATTTCAGGGTGCATTTGAGGGGGAGTTTTCATAGATTTATTGCAGTCATGGATATTTTATCCCATTTTTTGGACCCATAACCCACAGGTCCAAGGATCAAGATCTCAAAAATTCGATACAAAGGATCCCCATTTTTCGTCTTCATCACAAATTGGGGCCATTGGGGCATTTATTTGAATATCTTATTCTCGTTTGGAAACTCCGTGAAGGAATGAATCTTTGTTTGAAAGTTTTGAAGTGACATGTCATTTGTAGAGGTGAGGACATCCAATAGGGTTTGAATCCATTTATACAAACTTTATTTGGTTCTAATTTATTTATTATGCATATGATGTTCAAATATTCAATAGGAGGTGCTTAAGTTACTAACCTAATTCGATGTGACATTAATCGACAAATCGATGTTTTGTATTAAGCCTCACTAGACCTCAAATATGTTGGATACCTTGTCATCCAAAAGGCACTACTAGCTTGATTCATTCAATATTCCTTCTCTTTTATGATTTAATGTCCTTTAGATCCTCCCTTGGGTGGCTAATGTGGCCATGTGTCTCACAAATGTTGATTTTTCTTATTGGCTTCACCCACCTAGATTATGAGACTTGAAATGTCCTCTAGCTTACTAGATTTGATGGGCCTTTGTTTATATTTAAAAAAAAGATTGCTTATGATCTATGTTGGGTATGTGTTATATTCTTTGCACAAGTAGTAGTGTCTGCATTGTGTTGGGCGTGTAGGAGGGCGAAATCCCCCCGCGTGGGGGTTTGGGGGTAGGGCCCCCAATAATTTTTTTTTCCTTGAGAAACGTGTCACATTTTTGCCTCGTTTTTCATGTTGCCTCAATTTTTGTGTCCATTGTTGGGCAGTTTTTCGGCACATGGTTTTTGCTAATGGTTTTCTATTTTTGGTTAAGGAATTAGGGTTGTTGACTAATCCAAGTCATTGGGTTAGGGTTTTGGATGTCGTTGGCTTCTATATGTATATTGTATTATAAACAATGTATCACAATGAATGAATATAGAATATGTTGGTTTTCCCAATTTGGGTTTCCAGGGGAAAAATCTTTGTGTAATGTTTGTATTTTCCATTGTATCTTTTCTGTTCTTTTACTGAAAATCTGTTTGCAGTAAATATTGTACAAGGTTTAAATCTACATTTGGTATCAGAGCTTTGTTGGCTTAAGGGGGACGCCTTTGTGGTTAATGGTTTGGCTCGAGACTGTGATAAGCCTTGTTACAGTGGGATATCTGTGGTCTTGATTTTTCAGGTGAAAATAAATGGTGAGAAAGAAACCATTGAAATAAATCCCATTTAGGCTATGCCCTTGGATTAAGGCACAAAAGATCGAAACCAAGAACTAATTGATTTGTTCTAGGCCCTTATGGGTTCTTTGATGATAGTTGGCCATACCTTGAGTAGTTATTGGGATGCCAATATTACGTATAATAGACTTTCTTTGGTGCTAATTTATTTATTATGCATACAATGTTCAAATATTCAATAGGAGGTGCTTAAGTTACTAACCTAATTTGATGTGACATTAATCAACAAATAGATGTTTTGTATTAAGCCTCACTAGACCTCAAATATGTTGGAAACCTTGTCATCCAAAAGGCACTACTAGCTTGATTC
This sequence comes from Picea mariana, assembly GCA_032191745.1. Taxonomy (NCBI): domain Eukaryota; kingdom Viridiplantae; phylum Streptophyta; class Pinopsida; order Pinales; family Pinaceae; genus Picea; species Picea mariana. The sequence goes on from JASDQU011245106.1 coordinate 4,183, forward strand.
ATTCAATATTCCTTCTCTTTTATGATTTAATGTCCTTTAGATCCTCCCTTGGGTGGCTAATGTGGCCACATGTCTCACAAATGTTGATTGTTCTTATTGGCTTCACCCACCTAGATTATGAGACTTGACATGTCCTCTAGCTTACTAGATTTGATGGGCCTTTATTTCTATTTTTAAAAAAAGATTGCTTATGATCTCAACTAGATATATAGCGCATTGACTGTTGTGTTCAACTTATGTTGATGTAGTGAAGTGATAAATGATCTATCACACTCTCACAAATACCCAATTCATATAAATATGTTGTTTCATCAATAAAAGAGACCTAAATAACATCAACATAGTTTCCCTACTTTCCTTGTGGGATAAGATCTAACCATCCTATTTCCAGCTTGATTTATTGGCTAACTTAACCAATAACAAGATTACAAAGAGAAGTAAAACCTAAGAGCCAAAAATCCTTGAGCTATATATGGTTATATTTGTGAAAATGTGAGAATAGCCTCAGGCGTTGAATTTCCTATCTTCTTCTTCAATATCTTGTGTGTAATCGCATTTTCAGATCTAAGGTACATAACCAGTGGTATCAAAGCTTGGGCCCAAAAATGAATATTTTATTTTATTTTTGTAGGGTTTTCAAGGGAAAAAGAGGACCACAACACTCAAACTCATTCATGTAGTTTTTTGTGCAAAATATGAAGAAACCAATAACAAATTTGAGTTCTTTTTGCCAGCAATAATGATCCCAAAGTTAAATATAGGATTATGGTTTAGAGAACAAATTATTAATTGTAAATGGACACCTAACATATTCATATGATTATGTGATTAGTTGTACATGCTAGTTTTTGGAAACTGGTTGAAGAAGTTGAGTGATTTATAGTCACTTCCACCAGATGTAAAGTGAATTTGGCCACGTGTACTCTGATGTAATTCCTTTTTCTATTAAGAAAACGAAAATTTGTGAATATGAGGACATTTCATTTTTGGCCACATGTACTATGATGTAATTCATTTTTCTATTAACAAAATTTGTGCATATGAGGACATTTCGTTATCAAATTGGTACCACAGTTATTGTTATACTTGTACTATGATGTAATTCATTTTTCTATTAACAAAATGTGTGCATATGAGGACATTTCATTATCAAATTGGTACCACAGTTATTGTTGAAAATGTTAAAGATTTGCACTTAGCATATATCATTAAAAAAAGAGAGGTGAAGGATGAATTGAAGGAAAATGGATTTGGAATACCGAAATTTAGCATATATCGTTGAAAAAAGAGGTGAACAATGAATGGAAGGAAAAGGGATTTGGAATAGCCAAATTTGATGGTGAGTTGTAATTTCTTATTTTTGGTCTATCTCTAGAATGGATTTATTTGTCATTATGAATAATGACAATTTCATTATGTATGATGTAGTTTAAATGTTCTATTTTTTTACTATTTTCGAGCATCTTTTTTACTATGCCATTTATGTGTATTGCATAGTTGTTAAAGAAACATGGTGGGGCATGTTTTTGTTTGGAAGTATTTTTTGAAGAAATCTTAGTTTAAAGAATCAAGGAATTTATCATCTTGGTCTCAAGAAGCAGTTCTGATTTTAAAAGAAATTTGGTAGTTTAGGTGCAAGATTCTTGTTCTGTTGGTTGTTGATTTGTTGGAAAATTTATGAAAGTGTAGGGAGAATCTACAGGGTGAATGCGTTAAGAGAAAAATTGTGAAGGTGGATCTGAAGGGTGAGTGTGTTGTACTTCCCCTTATTCACTGATCAATTTTTGAAGCAAATAAAAATCCAAATCTTGCATGCTTTTTCCACCAGTACGCTTAGTTGTTTATGAAGAAAGCACAAAAAGATAAATCGTGCAGGCTATGTCCAAAACTCAGAGCAAAGTTTTCTTGATATTGGTTTGTTTGGAGAGAAGGAGCAGGCTGTGTCAAGAGAGTAGGCATTGAGAGATTTTGGAAGCCTGGTGAATTGTACAAGTCGTTTGGTGTTTGAAGTGTTTAATGACAATGGTATGAAATCCTCAACGTGAAGTTTGTTGAAGATCTTCACATCTCCATCGATTTGTCTGTCAGTCAAAATATGTGAGTAGCTGAAATGTCAGTCAAACAATTTGATAGTCTGCAAGTGAAAAGTCACACGTTTACTCAAAAGTCAATCGGCAAACAAGAGAGCTATAAATGGAGCCGATTTATATCTTCTCGAATTAAATTAAGTGGTTGAAGAGTCAGTCATAGTTATGGTAGTGTTTAATGTTGAGTCGGTCTTAGCTTGTGTAGGAAGTCATAGCCTGTGTCTATATAAGTCTGAGTCTCTTAGTTATTCGGGTGGTGTATGATGCATAATAGATGTTGAAGAGAAGAAGTTGATGCACAGAGAAGAAGCAGAGAGGTAGAGAGAAACAACAGCAGCTGAAGAGTTGACAAAAGAAGTCATTAGAGTCGAAGCTCATTTTGTCATTGTATTTTGTAAAATGTGTGCACTGCGTCGAAGTTAGATATATCAAGTATTTTGTGTTTTGACAAGTTTTTGTCTTATTTCTGAGTTTACGTGCTAAGCATAGCACTGTGTTATTCATCATTCGTAAATCATCTTATTAAGTGTGTGTATTCACAGCGTGCAGCAAACTGAGCAGTATGTGCATTGCGCAGTGGTCTTAAGAACTCTGTTGTGTAACCTGTTTGGTGCACAATATTTCAAACTGCGTCGCGTATAGTAGACTACGCGCACCCCCGTCAACCCTTCAAATTGGTATCAGAGCAAGTTCTATCAGAACAAGAATGTCAGAGAAGAAACTTTGTTGAAAGTGAAGTATGGCTTCTACCTCAAATCTGCAACCTCCCACTTTTGCAGGCAAGAATTATGAGATGTGGTCCCTGACCATGAAAGCTTTGTTCCAAGGTCAAGATGTATGGGAAATAGTTGAGAATGGCTATGTGGAACCCATAGATCAGGCAACATATAATGCCCTCACACAAGCTGAGAAAAATGTCTTGAAAGATCAAAGAAAGAAGGATGGAAATGTGTTGTTTTACATACATCAAGCCATGCATGAGAGCATACTTCCAAGAGTTTCATTAGCAAAGAAATCCAAGGAAGCATGGGACATATTAAAAACCTCTTATCAAGGTACGGACAAAGTAAATACTACAAAACTACGGATTCTTAGAAGAGATTTTGAAACCATGTCAATGAAAGATTCAGACACAATAGATTCATTCTACACACACGTCATTGGACTGATAAATCATATTAAGTCTCATGGTGAAACCATAGAAGACAGAAAATTTGTTGAGAAGGTTCTTAGGAGTCTTCCTCCTAAGTTTGACACCCTTGTTGTGACTCTAGAAGAAGGAAAATATATGAGTCATTTCAGCCTAGATGAACTGCAAGCTTCCTTCATCAATCATGAACACAAATTGAATAGATCAAATATGTCATTAGAGAATATTTTTTTTCCCCGCAGTCATCTATAAGTCATGGAAGAGGAAGGGGGAGAGCTAACTCTAGAGGCAAAGGAAGAATTTCTGACAGAAGTGGATGCAGTAGCAATCCTGGAAATACTGGTGGAAGAGGTCAAAACCCAAGTACCAGCCAGTGAACTTGTCAAAACAATGACAAATCAAAGATTCAATGAAATTACTATAAAAAGTATGGGCATTATGCATATGAGTGTAGAAAGAGACAGTATAATTAGAACAAGCAACGTCGAGATCAGTCACACAGCGCAAATAACCAAACTCACCCTATGTTTATGTTGCATGTTGTAGTTGTGCCTAGCATAGAAGAAATGCCTAATATAGTGTCACCAGTTGAATGCAATGTTGCTCAAGCAAGTCCATGTGACATATGGTACTTAGATTCAGGTTGCAGTAACCACATGACATGAAACATAGAACTGTTTTCTAGTTTGGATTATTCAGTCCAAACCAAGGTTACACTTGGAACAAATATACAAGTCACTATCTTGGGCAAAGGCAGTATAAACATTTTAACCAAACAAGGAGAATAAAGAGTTATGTCTGATGTATATTATGTTTCTGGTCTGAAGCATAATCTGATGAGTAAAGGACAACTGTTACAAAAAGGATACATAATCTACATGGAAGATAATCATTGTGTGATTATGGATAAATGCTCAAGCAATCTACTCATTGCAAAAATCCAGATGACAAGTAACAGAATGTTTCCATTGACATTAAATCCAGTCAAGAAGAAGAACACAGCACAAATTGTTGACAAAAGAAAAAGCGCGCAGTTAGACATTTCATTTACAACAGAAAGTGTGTGCAGTACTAATGAAGAAAGCAGTGCGTGCAATATCAAGAAAGGAGAAAATGACGTAGAAATGAAGGCATCATTCCAATCTGAAACGCATGATGACTCCTGGTTATGGAATTTCATATTTGGACATTTGAAATTTGGAGGTCTAAAGCTGCTACACACAAAGGATATGGTAAAAGGCTTACCATTGATTGAAAAAACAGAAAGGATATGTGAAGGCTACATATTTGGCAAGTAGCACAGAGAATCATTTCCAGTTGGCAAGTCTTACAGAGCAAAAGCTCCATTGGAAATAGTACATTTGGACATTTGTGGACCAATTCAAACTCCGTCAATAGGAGGAAATACTTATTTTCTAACATTCATTGATGATTTCTCAAGAAATACATGGATTTATTTCCTAAAGCATAAATCTGATGCATTGGGTTGTTTTCAGCAGTTTAAATCACTTGTGGAGAAACATAGTGGTTATTGCATCAAGTGTCTAAGAATGGACAGAGGAGGAGAATACATGTTAAGAGAATTTCAGAACTTTTGTAAAGTTCATGGCATATGCAAGCAATTTACCGTGTGATACACACCACAATAGAATGGTGCCGCAGAGAGAAAGAACGGAACCATCATGGAAATGGCGCGCAGTATGTTGGTAGCTAAACATTTGTTAAATGAGTATTGGGTTGAGGCAGTAGAAAATGTAGTATACATCTTGAATAGATGTCCGACAAAGAGTGTGAAGAATAGAATTCGTTAGGGAGCATGGACAAGATCAAAGCATAATCTGGTGCATTTAAGAGTTTTTGGTTACATTGCATATGCACATGTTCAAGATGAACTGAGAAGGAATTTGGACAACAAAGGACATAAATATATATTTGTTGGGTATTCTAAAGAGACAAAAGGATACAAGCTGTATGACCCTGTCGCAAGAGAATTCATAATCAGTTGCGATGTTCAGTTCGTAGAGAATGAAGCATGGGATGTAACCATAGAAAAGACAGTGAAAATAATTGACGCAATGGAGCATGATGATACAGAAGATGAAGTGGTGCAAACACCATGCACAGGATAGTGTGCAATCCCATCTACACCTAGCACTGCAACACAAATTACCGCACAGAATACTCCAGTAAGAACAACAAGTGTGTAGTCTACACCTAGAGAGCAGCAAACACCAACAAGCAGTCCGAGTATTTCTACATCTCCAGTTCCAACATTAGCAAGTTTGTTACCAAGAAAGACAAGAAGTCTGTGCAACATCTATAATGAAGACACAACAAATTCATTTTCAGTTTTTTCTCTTTTTTCACAAATAGATGATCCATTAACTTTTGAAGAAGTTGTTAAAGAGGATGTATAGGCACAAGCCATGGATGAAGAAATCAGATGCATAAAGAGCAATCAAACATGGAAATTGGTAGATGTACCTGATGAAAAAGATGTCATAAATGTCAAGTGGATTTATAAAACCAAGCAAGATGCAGAAGGAAAAGTACAGAAGAATAAAGCAAGATTAGTTGCAAGAGGCTTTACACAACAACCTGGAATTGATTTCAATGAAACATTTTCACCAGTTGTGTGGGTGGACACAGTCAGAACAATGTTAGCAATTGTCGCGCAGTACAAATGGCCGGTTTATCAGATGGATGTAAAGTCAGCATTCTTGAATGGAAACTTATAAGAAGAAGTATATGTGGAACAACCACAAGGTTATGAGGTTCTGGGACAAGAAGACAAAGTATACATATTAAAGAAATCATTGTATGGATGAAAGCAAGCTCCGAGAGTTTGGTACAGTCACATAGATTCCTATCTCACATAGAATGGATTTCAAAGAAGTGAAAATGAGACAACATACACATCAAATCAAATCAACAAGGTAATGTGTTAATTGTTTATTTATATGTGGATGATTTTATATTTACAAGTGACTTTGGCATAGAAGATTTCAAGTCAATCATGAAGGATGAATTTGAAATGACTGATTTGGGGCTTATGAGATATTTTCTGGGAATAGAAGTGCACCGGTCCAAAACTAGTATACTTATCTCACATTCCAAGTATGTGCATGAAATATTGAAGAGATTCAATATGGTGAATTCAAAATAAGCACCAACACCTGTTATAATAGGATTGAAGTTAAGCAAGGAAGATAAAGGGTCCAAAGAGGATCCCACACTGTTTAAAAGACTGGTAGGCAGTCTTATGTATCAAACAACAAAAAGAACTGATATTATGTATGGAGTGAGACTAATCTCAAGGTTCATGGAAACTCCAAAAGAATCACATTGGAAAGCAGGAAAGAGAATCCTAAGATATGTGAATGGAACAAAAGGTTTTGGCATAAAGTACTCCACTTCAGAAGATTTCAAACTCGTTAGATACACTGACAGTGATTGTGGAGGCAGTATTGATGACGGGAAAAGTACCTTTGGGTACACATTTCATTTTGGAAAAAGTATGGTATCATGGGCATCAAGGAAGCAGCCCATAGTGACACTTTCTTCAGCAAAAGCAAAGTACGTCGCAACCACAAGTGCAAGTTGTCAAGCAGTATGGATGAGAAGGATGTTAAAATATTTGTTGTAGGAACAACAAGAACCAACTACATTTTTTTGTGACAACAATTCAGCCATCATGTTATCAAAGAATCATGTGTTTCACAAGAAAACCAATCACATTGATACAAGGTATCATTTCATCAAATAATTTGTGAATAATAAAGAAATATGCTTAGAATTTTGCAGGTCAAAAGAACAAATTGCAGACATTTTTACAAAGGCTTTAGCAAGATATGCATTTCAGCATCTGCACAGTAGTCTGGGAGTCCACACAGTAACAGATGAGTGACAAGTAAAATGAAAACTCAAATTTTTGATGTAATTTTCTTTTGTAATCCTGTCAACTTATAATTAAGGGGGAGTGTTGGAAATTGTAATTACAATTCGATGAGATCTTCACGTCTCCGTGATTTGTTTGTCAGTCAAAATCTGTTAGTAGCCGAAATGTCAGTCAGACAATCTAATAGTCTGCAAGTGAAAATTCAAATGTTTACTCAAAATTCATTCGATAAACAGGAGAGATACAAATGGAGCTGATTTCTATCTTCTCGAATTAAATTAAGTGGTTGAAGAGTCAGTCATAGTTATGGTAGTGTTTAATGTTGATTTGGTCTTATCTTTTGTAGGAAGTCATAGCCTGTGTCTATATAAGTCTGAGTCTCTTAGTTAGTCGAGTGGTGTATGAGGCATAATAGGTGTTGAAGAGAAGAAGTTGATGCACAAAGAAGAAGCTAAGAGGTAGAGAGAACTAGCTGAAGAGTTGACAAAAGAAGTCATTAGAGTCGAAGATCATTTTGTCATTGTATTTTGTAAACCTTGTGCATTGCGCCGAAGTTCATTAATATCAAGTATTTTGTGTTTTGACAAGTTTTTGTCTTATTTCTGAGTTTATGTGCTAAGCATAGCACTATGTTATTTTTCATTCGTAAATCATCTTATTAAGTGTGTGTATTCACATCGTGTAGCAAACTGAGCAGTATGTGCACTGTGCAGTGGTCTTAAGAACTATGTTGCATATCCTGTTTGGTGCATTGTCTTTCAAACTGTGTCACGTAGAGTAGACTATGTGCATCCCTGTCAACCCTTCAAATTTTGGGTCACATCAGTGGGAATCAACATTCTGCAGAATGAAAAAGTTCGGTTCACATCAATGGGAATCAATGTTCTGCCTTCATTTCATTCGGCTAGTGTAATGGAAGATCTCAATCCAATGTCAATCAACATGCAAGAATGATCCTGAAGGTTGTAATATGCAGGTACACCATTTGTAAAAGGACGATATGAATTCAATGATTCCCACAATGTGTAAAAGAAAATATACAACTCAGTGATTCCTATGCAGTGGCTCACTGCTTGTGCATCCTATCATGCATTTATGTGGATACATATTATTTACTATCTAACAGATAAAATGCACCAAACAGTGAGACAATGATTAATTCACTTCATGGTGCTTAATACATACATTTATTTATTGAATGATCAGAAAGCTCCTCGACCCTCATATAGGGTGTTTTTGTAATTTCTCTTCACCATAACATGATTGGCATGCTTGAATGATCTAAAGGCTCCTCGACAATGGTGTAGGGTGTTTCTCCTGTAATTTCTCTCATTCACCATAGCATGCTGACTTTTGGTGTTATTTTTTATGGTTAATGACTAAGACACTTAATTTATCGTTTATGGAGGTAAACATTTTGACATCTTTCTTAGTGCAAACATCAAATTGTAAAATATTGATACCTTGGTCAAAGATTATTCGTTGGATTATATTGACACCTACACCTTGCATAGATAAGAGCATTTCTCTATTTTTTAATCCTCGTTTAGTCAATAATTTATTTACTAGATTATATGTGGATCAAGGCGAAGCCCCAATAGGTCTCTTTTGGAGTGGACCCTGGATTTTTTTTTTTGAGTGGAGCTTGACACATGTGGTGAATGTGTGGTGCATGGTATTGTGGTGGATTTCTTATGGTTTGGCTTTTGTGGTGGTTTTCTTATGAATTTTTTTTTCATGGTGCTTACAACCTCCCAACAATTCATTTTTTGAAAAGACGTTAAAAGGACACTATCTTATTCCCATACATTTTAAAGGGGTGTTAATTGCATTTTTCATTCAATTCAATCTTGGTGATATAAGGTGTAATTTAGAACTCCAAAATGTTTAAAGTTGTTAGTCTTTTTAGTGATTCTAACAAATTGGAGGCATGAAAGAATTATAAAATTTGGACTTTTGGCACATTCAAAACACTCTAACCTACAATGAATTATGGAAAAAAATTTGTAATTCCCAACCTATAAAACTCATTGATGTTGTACAATTAGTGAAATGGGAGTTCAAAGATGAAAAGGCATTAGCACTTATTCTTAACGTTGTTTCCAACAAATTCTTTGTTCACATCGAGAATTGTGGAGATGCTTGATGAGCTTGGAAAACCTTTAAAGATTTGTTCGGTTTGCAACCTACGGCCAAATGAGTTGACCTTAAATTAAATTTAATACAACAAAAATTAAATGAAGAGGGAGATGTCATGGAATACATTTCGAGGCTCAAAAATATCAAGCAATAAATTACTAAAGCAGGGTTTGCTAAAATAGAAGATAGTTTGATGGTCACAATTTTGATATCAAGGTTGCTAGAATCATATAAGCATTTTTTGGAGACATTAAAATAAATTGGAGAACACAAATTTTGGCAAATTTAGTGAGTTGTTATCAAATCATGATAAAACATTTGGAAAGAAGAAACAACCAAGGGAGGATTTATTGGTTGCAAGCACAACTGAAAATGGGTTTTCCCTACCAATGGTAATGACAATGAACAAAATCAAAATCAATATTTTAATAGAGGAAGAGGTTGAGGTCGAGGAACAAAAAGAGGATGAGGTAGAGGAAGAGGTCCAATATCACTTGGAATCATAAATATTCATCAAAAGAAGAAGACAACCAACATTCACAATCTAGTGGAAGAGGAAGAGGGAAGAAGGCAATAACTTGTTTTTGATACAATAAAGTTGGACACCGTGCCTTACATTGTATAATTTTCTTTGATAATATAGTTGTCAATAAGAAAACTTCTTCCTCATCAACACAATATGAAAATGCAAAAGAAAATGATTTTGAATGTTTTTACAACACTTGAACAATATAAGAAGCAAACTCGATGGTGACAACTTACTCTTTTCAAAATTATTATGAGGATGTAGGGATTTTGGGTACATGAGCCACACAACAAATGACTTTTAGGAAAGATTTATTTTGGAATTATTAGGATTGCAACTTAGATTCATCTTTCTTGCGGATGACACCACACACAAACCGAGTGGAAAATGTTTAGTCAAGGTATTTTTACCAATAATTGGGGAATGAACGATTTCTAATGTTTGGTATGTTCTGACATTGAAGAAAAATCGGTGGTCTTTGGTATTGATTCACCAACCAAGACATCAAATTGTGATGGAAAAGGGAATTATTAAAATCAACTTAGAAAATGATAGATTGAAAACAATGATGACATGATATGTGGATGGAAAATTTCTTAGGATGAAAGGAATAGTCATTCCAAGAATGAAGGAATTTGCAGGATCAATTGAGACTCGTATTACACCCATCAGATTGTGGCGTGTTCATTTTGGACACTTAAATGTTGATAGTCTCATTCAACTTCAATAACAAGGAATGGTGAAAGGATTATCCACATTTTAGAAAGAAAATGAAGATGTCGATCTTGCATTTATGGAAAACAAAGGAGGTTATCATTTCCTGCAAGTACTTGGAGGGAAACTAGGAGATTGCAACTTGATGACAATGATATTTGTGGACCTTTAGAAACTTCACTTGGGGGATGTAAGTATTTTCTACTTTTCATTGATGACTTTAGTAGGATGGTTTGGGTATATTTTTTTAAGAAAAATCAAAGGAATTTGAGAAGTTCAAGTATTTTCAAAATTTAGTTGAAATTGTGACTAAAGAAAAAATTGCCACTTCGTGCACCAATAATGGTGGAGAATTCACTTCAAATGAATTCCAAGAATATTGCTAGGAAAAATTAATTAGGAGACAACTGGCTAACTCATACACTCCACATCAAAATGGAGTGATTGAAAGGATGAATAAAACAATGATGGGTATGACTAGGGAAATGTTGATGTTTAAAAGGCTGAATTCAAATTTTAGAGTTGAGGTTGCACATACAATGATTGACTTGAGGAGTAGATCCCCCTCTTCATTTTTGGATGGAATTACTCCCTTTGAAGCATGATATGGATACAAACTAGATATTATGCAACTTAGAGTTTTTGGTTTAGTTTTCTATTCCCTTATTCCAAAAAATAAATGAACTAAGTTAGACTCAAGAAGTATGAAATGTATAATGATCGAGTATCCAGAATACTAAAAGGGTTATAGAATTTTATCAAATGGAAAATTTATTGTTAGTCGAGATGTTATTTTTTATGAAACATTAAGTGCAAAAGAAATTGATAAACTAGTTAGTCAATTGGAGTAAAATGTCATGAATTAAGAAACAACAAAGAATGAAACACATATACAAATCGGGTTATTGATCATTGTTTTGAAATAGATTGAGCCTTGGAAAAACAAATGGAAGATGAAAAGTTTCCAATTTCTTCACAGTTGACTTAGAAGATTCAACTAAAGTTAACTTATATAATACTCATCAATTTGGTACATCAACTCCATCATAGGTTGCACACAATATTCCAAAGTGGGAAAATCCATTTCTCAATGAAGTTAAATATGATGAAAACCATAAAATAGGTACTAGGAGTTCAATATTGGGTTGGAGGAATTTTTCTTTTGTAGCTAATGTGAATATTAAGCCTTCCACTTTTGCAAATGCGGTAGAACATGATGAATGGATAAAAGTGATTGAAAATGAATATGAGGTAGTCATTAAGAATAATACTTGGAAAATTGTTGATTGTCCTTCAAATGTAAAACCCATTGGTTGAAAATGGGTTTATAGAATATAATATAAGTTAGATGGTGAAATTGATAAATTTAAGGCTAGGTTAGTGGGGTTTTTCTTAGAAACAATGGATTGATTATCAAGAAACTTTCACTCTATAGTCAAGTGGAACACTATTAGGGTGGTGCTTTCTTTGGCCACACAAAAAGGATGGAAAGTGCACCAAACGGATGTAAAAAGTGTATTTCTCAACGATGATTTGAAAGAGGAGGTATACATGACTCGACCTCTAGGATTTGAAATTCCAAGACAAGAAAATAAAGTGTGTGAATTGGTAAATCCATTATATGGATTAAAACAAGCTCTGAGAGCTTGGTATGCTAAAATGGATGCATTTCGTCACAAAGTTGGTTTTTTGAAGAGTGAATTGGATGATACTGTATATGTATGACTTCAAGGAAATAACTTAGTAATTTCGGTAATGTATGTTAATTTTTTTCTTGTAACAAGGAACAATGATGATCATATATTTCAAGTAAAGCATGAGCTTAAAATGGGTTTTGAAATGACTGATTTGGGGTTACTTTACTATTATTTTGGAGATAAAGTAATACAAAAAAGGTAAGAACATATTTATTTTCCAATATAAGTATATATCAGAATTATTGAAGAAGTTTGGAATGGAGGATTGTAAACCCATTCTTACCCCCCATGAAACAAAACTTGAAACATTCAAAGTTTGAAGGTGGGGACTTGTTTTTTTTTTTGTAAGTAAGAGTATTTCATTAAAGTATAAAAAGCCTCCAAAAACAAAACCAGAGTTGCAGAATGTTTAGAATGGCCAGGCTGTAGTAACTGAACTGCCCCAAGGGGGAAACCAGTTCAGCCAGCCAGTGTTAAGGTCTACATGTCTATCAAACTAGTAAAATTGTAAGCATAACTGAGAGTAATAGAGTAAGACTAAAGTAGAGTCCCCATAGGGGTCATACATTTGGCTTATATTCCGGCCAGGTGGCATGGGTGGCCTCGTTCCAGAGCTCTTCTTCGACAGGTGTTCCTTACCATTCCATCTACGTGTTAGCATCCGTATTATCCACCGTTGTTGTTGCCTCCCCATCCACCTGCATGGCCTGCCCTAGGTTGCCACCCTCCACTGGAAGCTCCTATTCGCCCCAACCAAATGTTTCTGCTGGGACGTGCTCGGCTTGCATTGCTGCTCTCTGGAAGGTAGAGAGGATGTGGAGGAGTGCAAAGGCTTTCCCATCCAGTTGCTGCAGTTGGAATTGTAGATCATCCACTCCCTGTCAGAGGTCAAAGACCAGCCTGTATAGAATGTCCACGCTATCCTGCATCTGCTCATTTGGGATAGAGTCAGAGATATAATGTGGAAATGGTGGCCCCTCCAAGGGTGGGTGGAAGTGAAAAGTTTCAGAAGCCAGCAAAAGTACACTTGCCAGGAGAAGTGGAGGTGCTTCNCCGAGAAGTGGAGGCTCTATCCAGGAAGGGCTATGAGGGTAAGCCGACTGAACTATGCGTGAGAACCAAACCTTCAATTCAGGAAGAGGTGGCGAGTGGTTCCAAGTCAGGCTGCGAAGAGTGCGATGAGTGCGAGGAATGCGAGGACAGTGAAGATTGTGAGGGGGATAGGCATCCGAAGACGAAATGAGAACCAGGGCAAGGTACAGGCGCTCGTAGCTAGGATGGAGTCCAGGACGAGCCCCTTCTTGGCCTGCCTCTTTGCCTAGGCATGTTGACCGCGCACGAGAAATGGTTGGCCTGCGAGAGAAACCCCAGGTGAGTGGAGAGGCTGGGAGAATAACCAGTTGCAGGAGAGGACCAAGGTGCAGGTAAGAAGTGTTTGAAGCAGAGCAGGAGAGCGCAAGGAAGAGGTAAGCCAGAATGGACCATGTCTACTCAACCGGTGGAGATGAAGGCCAAGCCACATGCAAATTATTAATGAAATCGCCCATCGAAATGACAGCCAGAGACAGGAAGCACACCAGGATTAATGGCGCCTCAGACGTCGTAGGAGGGATTAAATGCATGGGGGTGGCGGTTGTGCTTGGCATGAATCCTTCACATGGCTCTCGCCATGCTGGCCTATGTGCGCCTCCTCCTGATGCCATGTGGTTCGCACCAACACCCAATCCGGGGGGAAGGTGGGGACTTGTTATTAGTACTAGGTATAGGAAATTAATTATAATTTTAATCTACTCGACAAACACTCATCCAAACTTGTCATTTGTAGTCAACATCCTTTCTAGGTACATGCAGAAACCCAAAGAAAGTCTTTGAAATGCAACTAAAAGGGTGCTTGGATTTCTTCAAGGGACAAAAGATCTTGGGTTTGAGTGCAAAAGGGACAGAAATTTCAGACATGCTAGATATTTTTCAGATGTATATTTTCTCAAAGACGTTGTTGACATGGCTTCTACTTTAGGGTATTTAATGAATGTGGTATTTTTTGTGGTATCATGTTGCATGAAATAGTGAACACTTGCAAATTCAACAATATAGGCAGGATACATTTCATCTTTGGAAGAAACATGTGAAATAGTATGGTCATGGAAGTTACTTCATTATTTATCGGCAATCAATCGATGATAAAGTTAGCTATAAATCTAATGTTTCATTCAAAGACAAAGCATGTTGATACTAAGTGTTAGCACCATGATTTTCATAGCTAAGGTTATAGGTTTGTCAACAATTTGCAAAGTCATGCCTGTTAGCACCCATATTTTTTTTATGCCTGGCATCATCTAACATGTCCAAGGGTCAGTTTCAAAAGGAAGCTTATCATTTATTTGTTCCATTTCCATTTGCAACTGCAACTGCGCGCTGCAAAAATTTGCTACAAGTTGCGCAGATATCTTCACTGTGCAAAGGATGTTGTCGCGCATAGGATGTTGTCGCGCAGTGGATGCTGTCGCACATAGGATTTTGTCGCGTAGTGGATGTTTTCGCGCATAGGATGTTGTCGTGCAGTGGATTTCATCACGCAGTGGACACTTTTGTGCATAGGATGTTGTCGTGCATAAGATGTTGTTGCGCAATGGATTTCATCGCGAACTGGATTCTTTCGCACATAGGATGTTATCACGCAGTGGATGCTGTCGTGCATAGGATGTTGTCGTGCAGTGGATTTCGTTGCATAGTGGATGTTTCCACACATAGGATGTTTTCATGCAGTTGATTGCGTCGTGCAGTGGATGCTTTCGCGCAGACGATTTTCCTGTGCACAGGCTACAAGTCACATTGCGCAAATGATTGGTTCAATGGTCAACTTCAAGATCACTTTATGACCAACTCGAGAGGAATTTTGAAAATCCTAGAGATTTTTTTGTTGAGGACAAACCTAATAATAAAAACCTCTCTCAGATTTGAAAAACATTTCATATTTTGGGATATTCGAAGGAATCTTTGAGCCCTATTTTTCAGTTTTCATGATTTCCTGTCCGAGACATTTTTTGCGACACATATTCCAGCCAGCTGGAGATGAATTTAAAGAAACCAAGAGAGGTTTTTCTTTATAACAAGCTTAAATATAGAAACCTCTCTAAGTTTCTAAAAATAGTTTTTATTAGTGAGATATGGTGTCATATTTAACGCCTATTTTCCCAGTTTGTTGCACAATCCATTGTGTTTTTTGTTGTAGGTTACTGTTGCGTAGAAGACTTGTTGTGCAAGGGTGACAGAGTGTCTAGAAATGCACATGATGACTTATCACAACCATATGTTCTAATTTTGATCATGATCAATGATTGTAAAGAATATTTCGATTACGATTATGATTTGGCAAAGTCAGGTTTTCTATTTTTAGTAAATCCGTTGAATTTATTGTTCTCTTTCAAAGAAATCGAATCCACGATTCTAGGAGGGAGTAGTTCGACCCCAACAGCCAAGGGTGACATCATTTTTCTATATATGGGAATCATTTTCATGTAAACAGAGTTGGTTGGAAAAATTGGTATAGACAGTAGCTATTGTATGTAATTTGAGTTCAATCAAAACTTAATGCAAAAGTCCTGTAACTTTGATGAAAAGATTCTAATTGTAATAGTTGGATGTATTTTTTTACCTTTCTTGCATATGTGTTTCCTGTTATCTTTACTCCTATATTTTTTCTTTCTAATTCAGAATGAATTTTCGAACCTGTGGATTCGTTGCGCAGTGCCCCTTGTTCGTGCCACTTAGACGAAATGTGTTTCCTCTAAATTTAGCTCTGAATTCACCCGCAACAGTGCTCTGAGTTACTTCCTGTAATTTATTTCCACCACACATTACTATTTTGCATTGAAGACTATTGCTCGCTTATCCTTTATCCTCTCAAAGTTCATTCACCAAGTCATTTGTTTCCGTTGTTTCCTCGAATCGACTCCATAGCCCAAAGTCTTATTTTCTTGTGCCAATATAACCATAACCCATTATATCAAAGGTGTTAAATATAGCCACTACTTTAATTCCATATCCCACGCAGAGAGAGAGTCTCCTGAGAGAGCCCTCTCTAGGTATGAAAGTCTAGTTTTGGGCCTCAAAGTTGGTTGAAAAAGTTACCTTCATTGTTTGTTTATTAGCTGAACAGATTTATAGAGTGCTAACATTTTGGTGCCACTGTCGGGGATGAAATTGAAAATTTCCATGGGAGAGAACGACATGGTTGAGTTCTAAGTTCTGAGAGCAGCAGACACTTAGGCACATATTGGTTGTATTTCTGCTCTAGTGACTCCACACATCAGAAAATCAGTTGAAGATGATTCCACTGGCAGAAGAACCCAGAGCTAAAGTTTTCATGGCGACTCCAATCAAGCTTCAAATGTGATTCAAAGACTCCACTGGAGAATGAGACCTGTTGACAGAGATATGGAAGAGAAGTATGGAAAAATAAGGTACTCGAGCTTAAGTTTAGTTCAAGAATTACTTTTATGTTTTATCATTATCTTCTTGTCCTTTCCTGAGTTTTTCAAAAGAATATTTCTTCACTTACCATGTTTAAATGAATCCCAGAGATCTACCCTTGTATATCCTTCATTGCAAATTGTAGGTATACCTCCTTGTATAACCGATATTCACCAAGCTCCTTCCTCTGAGCCATATGATGTTCATGATCATTCTTGTTAGCTTAATGAAACCAAAGTTGAGCTTGTACCTTTTTTTCTTAACCCTGCACCCTCAATAATTCAAGAAAGATACAATCCTCTTAAATTTCCTTCCATCATTCATGACTTTCCTTTGAAACATTATAAGTATCTTCCTAGGTTCGATGGAAAGCTTGATGGACAGTCAGCTGAAAAACATATTTAGGGCTTTGATCATTTCATAGAACTTTTGAGATCGAACATGATGATGTGTCTATGAGGGCCTTTTCTCAGTCCTTACAAGGAGATGCCAAAGCATGGTTCAGACATCTGTAGCCTCAGTCGATTAGCTCGTGGGATGAACTGAGGGAAGATTTCCATAGGTTTTGGGGTGAGAAAAATTCATGGGATCTACTCCTTTCAGATTTTTATGCCATGAGAAGAATGAAAGATGAAACCATCCCAAATTTCAGCAGGAGGTTTGCTAGTCTTTATTATAAATTGCCTAAAGAAGTCCAACATCCTGAAGTTGTTGCCATGCTCCATTATGCAACAACCTTTCAATCAGACTTATCTTTTCTTTTGATGGAGAGGAAGTCTATGTCTTTGCAGCATATGTTCAACAATGCTCAGGAAGTTGAAGAAAATATTCAAGCATGTAAACAGATTCAAAATGAGGAGTTGGATGTTAAAGAACATGACAATGAATATGAATAAAGAACAATTGATTTGAATCTTGAGAAGAGGGTTAATAATATCATATGTCCTCTTGAAGCTTTAAATGTTAATGATTTTGCAAAGGATTATATTCCACTTATTGAAAAAGAAGGTGCTAATTTAGCTTTTGATCCATCTCATGATAAGCACGGAGCTTATTGTTTTATGTATTCATTTGTAGATAGTCAAGAAAATGAATTTGCAAATCATCTTGTTGAAGAGCAGGTTGATGTCCCAAGATTTTTCTTGTTAGATGACATTGCAGATGTTGTTGATTTGTCTATATATGATGAATATGATGATGGTTATGATGTTGACTTCCTAGAACAACTAGTTGCATGTTCTCTATCATAAAATGTTCCTTTTCAACAGTGTAATGAGAACAATCAACCTACATATTATAGTTACAAAAGAATATGAAGAAAGTACCGAATCATCTGAAGGAAATTATTTACCTTTATGCTTTGCTTCATTTAAATTGTTGAAAGAAAATTTAAAGATCATCACTCATGTAGAGGAATGTGTGCTGATGAAAAATCACACTGATTCATGGGAAAAAATTGACAAGAAATTGCAGCAATCTTCTCATGTGTCTGATGACCTTGTTACCTATTATGTAGAAGGTCTTGTCAATTAAAAATCACAGCCATTGGTTGAAGATGAATCTGAAAATGAGTATGTTCAGCAATCTAAAGAAATTTAAAAATGTGCATATGACAGTAGTGAAGAAAATGAAGAAGGTTTTGAATCAGGTGAAAGAACCTTTCCATTGTGTTTTGCTTCTTTCGAATTGTTGAAGAAAAATGTTTATAAAGTTTCAAATCAGAAATCCTCTAGGCATGATGTTGAATATGAAGAAAGCAACAAACTTGCAAATGAAAATTGGCTTTCATTGTGTTTTTCTTCCTTTGAATTGTTAAAAGTAAATCATGAGATAACAAAGGAAGCAGTGAAGTCTGACTGCATTCACAGTGACATTGTTTTACATGAGAAAATTGTTATCGGTGAAGAGGATCAACAACCTTCTCATACTTTTAATGACCCTGTTGTTGATTACATGGAAGGTTATTTCAGTTCAGATTTGCAGCCTGTAATCAACTGCCAGCTTGAAAATAAATATGATGGTCAATCAACATCAGTGTTAGATGTGGATTGCTTGCCACTAGGGGTTTCATTTCAGCCAGCACTGTCTTCTGATTCAGAAGATTGTTATTTCCAGCAGTCTCAACATATTTTTCAGCCTTTTTGTGGTAATCAACAGGTTGAATTACATGAAAACAAGGATGCAGTGGAAGAGGTGAAACATGATTGTTGTTTTATGTATGTTCTGGAGGATCCATTTGCAGTTTTGTTGGAGGTGGCAAACAGTCCCAATGTTTTTTATTTTTTGAGATTTGAATTTATAAATAAATTTTTGAATGACTTATCAGTAAATAAGTTTGGAGCAAGCATGTGCAAAGAAAGCAAAAAGTGGATAAAGTGATTGCATGGTTGCATTGGAATTTTGATTTCACTTGATTGGCATATTTTTCAGCAGTTAGGGTAGGTAGGAGTGAGAATAAGCTCGGTACTACGAGCATTTATTTTGGCAATCTGCAGTTTTCATGTTCATCTTAGTTTCAGATTTCAATTTAGAGCATATATAGCTTTGGGTTTTCAACGGATGGAGGTTGCAAGTTACAGTTGGAAAGTTAAGTTTGGGAGAAGCCCAATGGATAGGCACAGGGTCTACGATTTCTTTGCTACCTCACTGGGAGGATAGCATCCTCATTGGAGCTAGTTGTTAGCACCATGATTTTCATAGCTAAAGTCAGAGGTTTATCAACAATTTTCAAAGTCATGCATGTTAGCACCCATATTGTTTTTATGCCTTGCATCATCTAACATCTCCAAGGGTCAATTTCAAAAGGAAGCTTATCGTTTATTTGTTCCATTTGCATTTGCAACTACACGCTGCAAAAATTTGTTGTGCACTGCGCAGAGCACTTCATCGTGCAAAGGATGTTGTCGCGCATAGGATGTTGTCGTGCAGTGGATTTTGTCACGCAGTGGATGTTGTTACATAGTGGATTTCATCGCACAGTGGATGCTTTTGCACATAGGATGTTGTTGCACATAGGATGTTCTCACGCAGTGGATTTCGTCCCACAGTGGATGCTTTCGCGCATAGGATGTTGTCACACATAGGATGTTGTCACGCATAGGATGTTGTCGCACAGTGGATTTCATCGCGCAGTGGATTCTTTCATGCATAGGATGTTGTCACGCAGTGGATTTCATCGCGTAGTGGATGTTGTCACGCAGTGGATTTCATCGTGTAGTGGATGTTTTCGCGCATAGGATGTTGTCGCGTAGTGGATTTTTTCGCGCAAACAATTTTCCTGACCACAGGCTACAAGTCGCGTTGTGCAAATGACTGGTTTAGTGGTCAAATTAAACATTACTTTATGACCAACTCGAGAGGAATTTTGAAAATCCTCGAGAGTTTTTTGTTGAGGACAAACCAAATAATAAAAATCTCTCTCAGATTTGAAAAACGTTTCATATTTTGAGAGATTCAAAGGAATCTTTGAGCCCTATTTTCAGTTTTCATGATTTCATGTCCGAGACATGTTTTTTAGACATGTATTCCAGCCATTTGGATATGAATTTCAAGAAACCGAGAGAGGTTTTTCTTTATAATGAGCTTAAATACAAAAGTGTCTCTTTGTTTCTAAAAATATCTTTTTATTAGTGATATATGGTGTCATATTTAACACCTATTTTCCCAGTTTGTTGCGCAATCCACTGCATTTTTTGTTGTAGGTTATTGTTGCGTAGAAGACTTGTTGTGCAGGGGTGACAAAGTGTCCAGAAATGAACATGATGACTCATCACAA